>JAMBLF010001569.1:0-65441 GCA_030578115.1 Leucoptera coffeella
CCCGAACCAGTTAGAAGGAACAGTAAGTTGTTAGCCCCTCGCGTCGAGGCTGTGGCGTAGAGGCGCGAGAAAATCCTGGCTAGTTCTATTAGCATTATCGCGCCGGACGCGTTTGAGTCCGCTCCGATGGACAGGTCCTGAAATAGATGGTGATCATCACTACATAGTATAAAACAAAGTCGCTTTCTCTGTCCCTATGTCCCTTTGTATGCTTAAATCTTTGAAGCTACGCAACGGATTTTGATGCAGTTTTTTTAATAGATAGAGCGATTCAAGAGGAAGGTTTATATGTATAATAACATCCATTAAATAGTGGAGTAGGGTATATATTTTATATCCGTGCGAAGCTGGAGCGGGTCACTAGTATACTATATATTACAATTGTTTTTATTATAATACTTATATTAACAAATAATAAGAAATGTGAAATGTAAATGAAACATAGATATTGGTACACATGACATGTTTTTTTTGTTATATTTTTCCTGTTATGTTGTAGGAGGTGACTAACAAACTAGGCAACAATAGAAATCTATTAGAAAAGTTATACTAAATTGAGATAATTGTAACACAAAGGTAACCTCCAAAGATGTAATAATAATGAACTATTCTCATTATTCTTCGCTATACATAACTTGTAAACCTTTTCATATGTTTCCTATACTTAACCTTCTAGAAACAGCGTGAGAAAATCTACATATAAGAGATATGGGATAGGTAATAGGCAGTGCCTGTATACGGCGACACTACCAATCACATTGGGTACTTTGAGTAGCTCATGCTTAATTTGTTTTCAAAATTTCTCAAGCCTCTGACTATCTGACTGCTTGTCACAATAAAATGGGACTATACACAACAGTCTGCCTGTGACCATGGCTGCTGCAACGTGGCCGAAACGTCGGGTCAATAAAGGTAACTTTATTATATAAAAACTTATACAATAAGTCCCGTTAGTCATTAATCATGTCTATACACAAGTCGTGAAGCATAATTTGGTAACCTACTACATGCTACATCAAATCTCCCCTATCAATTAAAGCAAATAAATCTTACCGGCACAATCCCGGCCGCATCATAGTGAGCCGCAATGACTATAGTGGGAGCAGTGGCTGAGCTGCCAATCAGTTCACCGTGTATGGTGACCGCCTTCGACTCTATTGGTTGGGGCGTAGGCGCTGATACCACTGAAATTGCAATACATAAATGGTTGTTTAGAAGTAGAACAAGTCCAAAACCCTATTTTTTCACTACCCAAGCAACTGTAGCCTTATAAACAACTCCAGTATCAATTTTTGGTGGCATTGTCTACCACATTATGTTGGATACTGCTCATTAGGTTAAACCCCATTATGGTTATGCATAACACCATTCAGAATTCATGATTAATAACTAAGGGACTTATCAAGTAAGTTTTTATATAATAAAGTTACCTTTATTACATAAAAACTTACGTGATAGGTTCCATTAGTTATTAATCATGAGTATAAATCGCGAATCTCTTAAAATTACCATTCAGAATTACCTAAAACAAAGATTGAGAACATAAGTTTACTTACCAAACTGATATCCATTAGAAGCAACTCCCTTAATCATAGCATCTAGAGCAGTTCCCGACTTATCATCAGTGCCGACAATTCCTTTCAGGTCGTCCAGAATGTCTTCCACTTCTGGCGACCAGCGCATGAAGTAGACGGGAGACGGAAAGTCATTTTGCAACATCGCCATTTCTATTAGTTGGATGTGCTGTAAAACAATTTATAACTTCTATATATCGTACCTTAGCTTACAACACCGCTTAATTCATTTTTACCAACTTTAACAGGAGACGAAAAAAACTGTGTGGTGTTGGGACGCCAACCGACTTGAGCGCTATCACTATTTTTTTTAAATACAACTTCTGATTGGCTGAAATCTATTTCATAAGACGAATGGTTCAATGCGCAATCGGCAGCATCATCTAATGGCATTGAATTGTAAAATCTGCCAATTATCGACTTGAGCGGTGTTGTTAGCTAAGGGACGATATGTCAATTATCTGTCAGTTTCTAGTCTAGGATGAAATAGAATGCAAACTAATTGCCTTATATCCTGGAATGCAACAGGGATGGATTTGGATTTTGAAAGGAAATTATTATCATCTAATATGCTATTTTATGCCATTACAACCCCCATACCTATGTTAAAATTGATATAAATGTGCCATATGCAAAGGAATAATTCATATCATCTAGAAACAATGTACTACTGTGACATGTACAAGAAAGTGGTACTAAAGTGTTATAATTTTAGATGTAATGTTTTCAATGAAGGTATTATGCAGATGTTGAGTATGCTAGTTTTGTGTCATCTGATTCACTTTGTGCATTGAATTAAGTTAATTTATCATTCTCTCTTTATAATCGCAATTTCCATATCAATACCATCACAACCCCAATAGTTATCCATAAAGTCAACATAGTCACTACCAAGATTCTTCCTACCTCTTTCTGTGTATCACTGAGTAAAGTCTCGTTCTTGGGCAAAACCAGGATAAGAGCACCAGCCTTGCTCCTGATTTCTAGCAGCTGCTCCACCGTAATATCCTGGACCCTGGCTGCTACACAATGCCTAGACGTGGACCAGGTTGACACGGATCTCCCTTCTAAGTTTATGCTAGCGCTACGGCAACCTAGAAAGAAAGATGGTACTTAGGTATAGGTTGACTATAATAAAAATAACTAGTACAATTATTAAAATAAATTATAATCTTGTGGCTCTAGATTATTTCAATGTCAAAGCATACATTTTTATACATTTCTAAATTGCATTTGCAGTATGTGTTTTGAAAAATAACAAATAGTTCACAACCATTAACCCATACAAATAGTAATAGGTTTGTGTTTTCATCTTCATAATTGTAGTCTTAAGTGTTAGCGAACCCTAAGATATTAAAATCCATTGCTCTCTGTTAAGTTTTATTTATTCAATTAATTAAACATGACCTGGATACTCATATTCTTCAGTTACAATTTTATTCTGAACACTTTACGATACAAGATACATTTCAAGACACGGATCCTACATGAACATACAGATACGTATTATAAGATGAGTCTTATCACGCGATAAGGAAACTAGGACATGAACTTAGTTCGAAAAACCTAACCTAAAAAATCGGAATAAAAAAATTGGAGTGAGTATGAATAAAGTTAAACATACCATGGGTTACTTCGTGAAGGTCGTATTGCTGCATTCTATAGACAGAAAAGTCGTGAGAAGCACCAACTGGAGACATCATAATGAATATAGGAACGGCGATCAATAAATAATAGGGCAAATAACCCTTAAAAATCTCAGCGAAGCCATCCGCTTCATCAATCCACATTTTGGTAACTTATTTGAGTTATGTCTAAGTTATTTTAACAGATATTTTGTATAATTACTAAGTAATTCAATTATGAAAACCTAGGTCACCTAAGCACAGGTGATAGCCTACATAATAGTGAAGTGACACGAACGCGAAATGACAAGACAAAATGTCAGTTGCATTAGTGATGGGAAATAATTCGATCTAGAGATCCCGCCACATGAATTGGCAGTAGCCAAACTTGGAACTAAATTTGACGTTTCCGCCATTGCGTGTTATTTTGTATGAAAGGTAAATTTAGTATTACCAGCGTTGTGTTTTTTGCCCACTCTTTGTAATTTTTATGTTTGTTAAGGGTGATTATAATAAATTGATTTCCGGAGTTTCTTGTTAGTTCTTCTCTAAGCTAGGGTCTCCGCTGATCTAACCTCGGTAAAAAATATGTAAAGACAATGCTCAGTGCCATGTTTGAAATAGTTTTTTTAATTTATACTTAGATCATAAGATAACTTTCAAAGAGAGCTTGTGATATTTACAATTTTGAATATATTATGGCAGATGGAGGCGTCGCCGCAGTTGCATAATTCACTGTTGCCAGTAAACACGCCAAAACTAGCAATCACTGTGCCATACGACTCGATACATTATAGGTTTCATTTGTAACGGTCTTTGGTTGCAGAGCTATAAACTCAAATAAAACAAATTAATATATCAAAGTGAAAAGTCAAAATATTTTTATTCAAAATATATCTATCTATCTATCACAAGCTCTTATTGAAAGTTATCTTATGATCTAAGGATAACAACAATAAAGATTATTATTTTTATATAGGATATCAGGGCCTATTTTAAATAAACATATTTTGACTTTGATATATTAATTTGTTTTATTTGAGTTTATAGCTCTGCAACCAAATACCGTTACAAATGAAACCTATAATGTATCGAGCCGTATGGCACAGTGAGCGCTAGTTTTGGCGTGTTTACTGGTAACACTGAATTACGCGACTGTGGCGACGCCCCCAACTGCCAATTTATATGGCGGGATCTCTACTATTAAATTACAAGGAAATGTTAAAGTGAGATAGAAATATTATCATTATTGGAAATAATGCTTTTCGAAGTATTTATACGGCTAAAGAACTTTATAGCATATTAATTATAATGCTTATATTGCAATCTATTACAGGATTAAGTGTAAATGAATTCAGCAAAAAGATATTGTTACAGAGACCGGTGTATGAAAATTACGAGTTAAGTTACTGTACACCACTTTTGATGGCTTTTTTTTGTAAATTATTTATTTATTATTATCATTCCTGTTTTTGAATAGTATAATAATACAGTTTCTCTTAATAACATGTCCCGATCGTAACCTTAACTCTGATTGCAATACGAGCAAGAGATTAAATTTATATGTAAGTGTAAATTAATTGACATAAATTTAAGATCACCATGTCCCGTGCTAGTGTCGACTAAAAAAGAATGCTAAGCAGCCGTTCTTTCCGGCATTACGTAAAAGGCAACTAAGGGGCTGCATGAAATCGATTGGGATATGGACTAGCAAACAGTCACTAATTTTTCATACGACATCACAACCCCAAATTTTATACTGAAAAGTGACCAAGGAGATGTTTTCATGTCTCTGAGGTTCTGTTCATTAACGGAGGTGAACATAAATGTATATAATATTATAATACGTAAAGATTATGCGAATGCGTTACTCAAAATGGTTTTTCTTCATCATATACCTACGACACGTATTGCAGCAAAAAGAAATCAGTTTCCAGTATCAAAATCAAATAAGAAACATATTGTGCCTGTAAATCCTTTTGCAAACAATGTCTATTTGGTTTGCTAAATATAGAAACATTTGTATGTGAAAGAGGTGGTTACTGTAGAATTATTAATACGAAAACGCAGGATATCCATAGTACATAATTAAGTACTTATCATCTCATTAATTTAAGAGTATTTTAGCTTTATTCGCACTTATACGAATATTATTTAATTAATGACATAATCTACATTGTCCTATATAATTACTGACAGTATGTTACATACGATTTTCTGACTATTCTGTAATAGAAAATAGTTGTGAAGTAATGAATATGGATAAATACGTGTATAAAAACAATATAAAATAAAAATAAGTATTCAAGATTGAAATGATTGCACAACATTTCTTAATGGAAAAAATGGGAAGAAATTCTCATTAACAATCATCATAAACAACCATCGAATTACCTAACACATTTAAATTCATTTATAGAACCCGTCACCCAACTTTTCCTACTCAAAACTGTGCTATTACGATAGAAACAAGCGAGTGGGAGCAATAAAGAATGCATTTACGAAAACATCCCAAAACCCGTTTGACATTATCTGGACAATCGTGCATCGGCCGTGAGGCAGCGCTCAGCAAGCGGGCGCTCATTCGCTATTGGACGGCGGCTCCGGGCGGCGGGCCCCGGCTGAGTGAGTGAGGAGCGCGCCAGTGGACTGGTGGAGCGAAGGGCGGAGGGCGCGGGGGTGCGCTGCGCACTGCGGCGATATCGACGTGGAGGCGGCGCGCGGCAGTGACGCCCTGACGATGGGCGGCGGGCTGCTGGCCGCGCTGGCCGCCAACGGCACGCAGCCGCCGGAGGAGCGCACGCCGCTGTTCCCGCCCGACCTGTTCTCGGAGGAGCAGCGGCGCTCGGGCGCGGTGCTGCTGCACGTGCTGGGCATGGGCTACATGTTCGTGGCGCTGGCCATCGTGTGCGACGAGTTCTTCGTGCCCGCGCTGGACGCCATCATCGAGCGGCTGGCCATCCGGGACGACGTGGCGGGCGCCACCTTCATGGCGGCGGGGGGCTCGGCGCCGGAGCTCTTCACCTCGGTCATCGGGGTGTTCGTGTCGTTCGACGACGTGGGCATCGGGACCATCGTGGGCTCCGCCGTGTTCAACATCCTGTTCGTGATCGGGGCGTGCGCGCTGTTCTCGCACACGGCGCTGACGCTCACGTGGTGGCCGCTGTTCCGCGACTGCACCTTCTACTCGGTGAGCCTGGTGGTGCTGATCGTGTGCTTCCGGGACAACCTCATCTACTGGCAGGAGGCGCTGGTGCTGTTCTCGCTGTACGGCTGCTACGTGATGTTCATGCGCTGGAACCAGCCCGTGGAGAAGGCGGTCAAGCGGCTGCTCTACAAGAACAAGGTGACCAGGGTCCGCAGCACTGACCAGCTCATGCCCACGGTGAGACCTCGCTCGCATCCGCACCGCCGCATGCCCGCACTTGCATGACCCACTCGCTCTCTCAATGGTGTCTTGCTTGACACTCTCTTTGCGGATGACACGGCACAGGTAAACTCAGGCATGTTACATGTAACCACCCACAATGCACATGGTATTTGCTTCAATTGCTTGGGCATCATTATTATTCTAAGGGAAAAAAGTTTGTTAACAAATTCATTTAATTAAACATAAATGAATATTGGTTCACTTGGTTTTGGAATACTTTATCACGGAAACAGTTAAATTTAACAATTCAAGTGTTATCACACGCAAGTTGTGTAAAACACAAACTAAAACTTTATCTATGAAAGCTAAATATCATATAACAGTTATCAATTATTGAACTAACTAGTCAATCAAAAGTGGCGGTGGCAATTAGTGACAAATACGTGAGACGTTTTATTTTAACGAGCACGTAATTGTGCCGTAGATATGTTTAACTTCATTTAATTGGTGTCAGCACGCATTGCTCTATTTTAATAGAGCTTTTTGAATATTTTCTTGTTATCGGTTGATTATTATAGGGTCTATGGTTTGGTGGATGATTATATATTTCTATTAATTTCGGTGTTTCGGTTTTGGTGTATATAGTTTACATGAAGCGGATAGTATATTGGGCAAGAAATCGGAAGAACTAGGTTCGTATACCATCTCTCGTATGCCTATTGATACTGCCTCGTCTTTCAACTATTATTTAAAAGATATGTTTTAATTTAAATTATTATACTGTTTCACAGTCTTTAAAAGTATATAATAATAATTAATTGCTTAAAAGTAAACTACCAATTTCCAACTCTTAACTACATATAAAGGTTTATTCATAGAAAGATTTACAAACTTTGTACCAACAAGTGAATAATGTCTCCATCATCGTTATTAAACTTAAGTTTTCCCCTAAAATAAAATACACATAAATTCAATCTTACAGAAATATTATACCTCGAACACCTATGCTTAACCATCAGACTTACGATCGCATTTAAAACAATACTGAAACGTACCAACCTTACATAAACCATTCACTACCCCTGACCCCTTCCTACAACATAGAACAGATCGGCAGCTACTTACCTCCCGTTTACGTCCCAAACTAACTGCCTTCCGTCGCGTGGCATCTTGATGTATCGCCTTGGCCAAAAGCCAATGGAACTGTAACATCGAAGGCTAACCAAGGGGTCGTAAATAATATTTGTGAGCGTGATAGAGGCAAGGCCACATGCAGTTTTCGTTGATTTTTCTTGATTTATAAGTTCTAGGTAGTTTGGGAATTGATAAATGTAGCGAGTTCCCTTTCTTTCCAGCCCACAAATGCTTTTTTTTTATTAACTATGTGATGCAACTATGCAACTGAGTCGAAACGTCGGGCAAAATAAAGGTAATCAGATATCTTTATAAATTTATCGTGATATGACCCGGTCTCACATACTTAATAAAATGAGTATAAATTGTAAGTGTTTAAAAAGAACTATCACAAATGCTTAGTTCAATATCAGTTTAATATAACACATAAACTGTGTGAATTTGTTAGTGGAATAGCCAAAGGGACAAATATTGCCATACTCTAAGGTGACTAACATTATTACGGAAGTGGTATTGAAAGCCATTGAGTTATAGCGCATTAGTAGACTAGGGCCCCTGCCTGGTTTGTAGTGAGAGACGATGCTCTTTAGGTTTTATTATGTGGTCTTGTGTAATAGGTCTTTAAAGTCTCTTTCGCGAATTAGTCTTCTTTTATATGTTACTCAAGCAGCTGGACAAATGCTCTTAATATTTATAATAATCATTATTTATTAATCAATCACAACAAAGTTCATAAAAAACAGAACAAACAATAGATAGAGTTAAAAAGTTTTACTGTTTATATAATAATAATATAGAGCGTATTATGGGTTTCCTGTACTTTCCAGGCTTATAAACCAATAAACCCTATTTCCTTTTATCCACTTTTAATCGATAAGAAAGACAGATAGTCTGATTCTATTTACGCCTTAGACTAGCACGGGACACGGGTCACATTGTTATATTACAATAATACATTTGTATGTGTCAAGTCAACTGTGACACAGCCATTATTACTACAATACATGTACTTGTAATACAGGTGGACACGAGCCTAAATTACCTATAGGTACAAGTAGTTACAAGTTACTTTAATTTGATTGAGTGATACGACTACATGTTATTTTAGAGTAGTTAGAGATTGAAATTAACGAGTTTTTGCTCAGTATACTTATATAGGGTTAACATTGACGTTTAAAGTCAATTCTTCTATGCACATCAAATGATGTGACTAAGGGACTAGAGGTTATAGAACAGTACACTATGCATTAAAGGAATATACTAAAAAGGACCTGTTAACCAGTTAAAATATTCCCTATTAATGTCATGAGAACCCTGATAATTACACTAATTGTATTAATGAATGCATACCCACATAATATAAAAATTCTTATTAGATCACCCTCATTTTCTAGTTCTAGTTCCTTAGTCACAATGTCAAGATAAACGGCAGCTAGTCAGCAGGGGCTAAGTCTACTAATGCATTTTAACACAAACGCAATTCAATATCAGATCAGTAATAGTGTGAAGTTGGTAGTGGATTAACAAAAGTGACAAATTTCGCTTAAAAAATGGTGAAATTTGTCACCTTTGGTAATTCCCTACCAACTTCACACTATTACTGTTCCGATATTGAACTGATATCTTGCAAAAAGCATGATTGGACTTGGACTCCAGTTTTTTTACGTCCCAGCAAATGTATACAGATTACGTACTATACTTAAATAGATAATAATAATAAAAAGCGTTTATTCACAACCACTAAAACATACACAATACAAAACGTTTACAATTAAAACTTACAAAATAGAGAATATGAGTAGTGCTTGTTATTGTCACAGAAAGAGTATCAACTATGCTGGATATAATATTAAATAGTCTTTGGGGATGGGTAGACATTTCCTCAAATAACAATTAAAATGAGGCTGCGAAATTACGGTGGAAACACGAATTTATTAGTTGTTATTTTCTGACAGGAGAAATATATCTCTTTTAATATTTTATTGGCAACGGACATTTTGCCGTTATGCCAAAAGTCTATTAGAATTACCCTTGAATAGACTATCTAACTTACCATATACAGATAACCTTTTACCATTACCCAACACCCTACATTAGTACCACTCCGTGCTTACCGCTTAAGGCTGGCAACACCAGCTGTCAAAGAGAAGCCCCAATTAGCGCTTTTGACGGGGATGCGTCTGGCAACTCGCCAGTGATACCAGCTTAAAGTCGCATCAGCGAAATGGCCCATTTTCAATCGCTGCTTTTGTTGGGTCTAGGCTAGAACTGACTAGTTTATTTCGACTATTGTAGTCTATAAAATATATAATATACTATAAATCTATGAAATTTTTTAAGCACTACTGTTATTATGAATTCTATTTACACATACATATACATATTATATTCACGCCCCTACGTCCGTGGCAGAGACTATCTATCGCTACTGGGACCGATTCTGACAAATATTATTATATTATATTAAATAGAAATTCATTAATCTTCATTTCCATTGGTACATGCTCAAGTGGGATTTGAACCTTGTACCCGTTGATACAGAGTCAAGCCCCAAACAACTGAGCTACGTCGTATTAACAACTTTTAGACAAGTATTGTCACTAATCCCTACTACCCAACTATACTTCAAGCGTGTGTATGCCGAGGTTATTAAGGCCGTGGATAAACCCCGTTCACAACAGCCTGAACAAAAGCCTGCAAGGGTATTACATCAATTTGCGCTCAGTTAATGCACGGTGCATTTGGCAGGCTGCCAGAAATGCCAAGACCTGAATAGTGCTGCGGATAGACAGGGTAACCCGATCTTGTTTGCGGATTAATGAAGAATTAGAAGTAGCTTAGGGGTATTCTGATTTCTAAGCGGTATTCTTGTTGGTTCAAACATAATATCAGCGTTGCGTTTGCAACCAAACGTAACATACCCAGCTGTGTTGGAACCTTTTTGCTGCGATAATTACATGCACAAGCTATATCACATAGTTTGTGAGTCATCCATAGGTAATTGTCACAATGAGAACTGAAATCAATGCAGGGCAGTGAATTAAATAATTGTACTTTAATAAATGACTTGTAAGTGGCATAGGGTCACGTGAGTTAACCCCAATGGAAGATAGATTTATGAACAGGGTTACAGAGATTGTTTTCTTATATACATGCTTGTTTTCCTACAGAGGAGTTGGCAAAGATCACCGATGACCATTTTTCCGGTCTCTGCAAAAATTTTTTTGGTTTATTCATATTTTTATAACTATATTTATGATTGCAAGTCGCCGGTAAAAAGTGCTCTTAATCGTCGTAATGAAAAAGGGACTAATATGTTATGATTGCAATAAAGAAGAAAAAATAAAATTTATATTATTCAGAATTCTATGAAAATCTAGATATAACATTCCAGACTAACTAGATATTAATACAAACCATTAGGAATACATATACAGCCATAACAGAACACCGGTAGTAGCTGCTTTATAATTATCTAATCCATGAATTATTTTAAACAGGAAGTACGAATTCCATTTGTCTATTGTCCTAATTAACGAAATACCTAACTAACTAGTACAATTTTGTCTGTATCCTGTGTTAGACTAGACGGACTTTATTTACCAAAGTATTACATACCTTACTGGCAAATACCTATTGCGTATGCATACATTATATATTATAATTTCATAAATTATGACTTTGAAAATCTTATATGAAACGAATAATTTTATTACGGCTTTGGCGAACTCATCCGACCCACACCAAAAAATATCGACAGTAACCGAGACCGCATTGAGAGTGCGGAGCGCCCGTGTAATAATTTATAGTATTATTATATAAATTAGTTGATTTTGTTCCCGATTTATCGTAGGAGGCGACTAAGGAACTAGTGTTCAATAGCATATTTAACGTATGTACCATAACAATCAAATGATAGCAAATGTAAGTTATGCTAAATGTAACCTAGCAAAAAGCACTTCCGAAATTCGAAATAAAGTTTTATTATGTTTACCTATGTACTTTTCGGTCAAAAGTCGAGATTTCGATAATTAACTGTAACTTCATATAATGTTCTTTGGTTTTGGGTGGCAAAATATCTACTTAAATACAATATAGGTCACTAAAACTATCAAGAAAGTGTTAATTAATTTACGAGTATGTTTTTATGTACGTAACAATTCAACTTGTGAATGTGTAGCGATGTATAATTATGTTGTAGCATATTATGTTAGTGTTTATTTATATGCATGCACTTGTTATTCTAGATTCTTGCATAGCTTACATGCTTTCTAGACATGCTGAATTTTGGTTGAAACAACTGAATTTTTGTATTATTTTGTGTAAATTTTTCATTGCATTCAACACGAAACTTTGATGTAAGTTGACTTTTAAGGTTGTGTTACACGAGACAGGTCTAAAAGTTCAATTTTGTGATCTATGGATTCTCGGGGTCGAATCCTGGGTCATATTGTTGTATGTATGGACACAATCTGTGTCAAAATACACATATATCCCCGCCTCTACGTTCCTAACGGGATAGGCAGAGATTTTCGATCGCTACCTGGAACGATCCTGCCAAATCTCTCTTGGTTACATACTCATTATCCTTCTCACACATGCTCTTCTGTTCTTCACTACGAACACCCGCCTTGAGAAGAATGTCTCCAATTTAATCTGTTTAAGTTCTTCGCGGCCTACCCCGTCTAACTTTACCTTCCACATTGGTTTTATAAATTGTAGGCAATGATATCAAAATATTTATTTATTTTCCTTTATGACAGCTGCTAGTGTTTTGTCTTTTGATCTGCATCTGATTGATTTAAATAGCTATAGTTTGCTTAGTTAATAAGTTCACTGTTTTAGTGCTATGTGTTTATATGTATTATATAGTTTATAAGTGCACGAAGATATGTACTTGATGAAGTAGTAAGTATAAAATTAAGTTTCTTAATTAAGTATTTATATTAGTTATGCGATTTGGATTACTAGTTAATTGTAAATTATGAAATTTTCTTCTGTATTTAAAAAGGTGTAGGTTTAACTTGTTTTCATGCCTTTCTCTTATTTCTTGTGAAACAATGATTAAAGACCAAAATTCATTGATATTTATAAAATCTAGAGTAGTCTTATTTTCTACAATATTGATTTATAATATTATTTATTCATATATACACATATTGTACCAAAACACACACATAATAATTCAATCCCTAAAAAAAGATTTTGGGAACCATCGAAATCTTTTTCAGATACAGGACATACATTATAAAAACATACATACACTAGTTTCTCTTCGAGACAGATATCAGAACATACCCATTCCGGCTATCCTGTGAAATATTATTTACTCCTTAATGAGATCATATATACACACTACTCTATGTTCTACGTATTTACATACTCAACGTTTATAAGTACTTATAACCTCACCCTGTTTCACTCACCTTCATTTTATACCCATACTATACCGCCATCTAGTGTTTAATTTTACCAACCAAATATTTTATATTTTTACCTTTCGGTCTTTAATCATTCCTATTCAGAAGGCTATACTGACCCCAGCATGTATTTTGCAGCACCAGGCAGCCGCCCAAGTGTTGGTGAGTCTTTCTCTGTATTTCCTCTTTACTTAAACCTTCTTGCACTGGCTTTTATTACTTTGCTTTCTTACTTACAAAGGCATGAAAATAAGATAAGGCTTATTTATAGAAAGATGAATTGGTATGTCAGAATTTATAATAGTGTCTCTGAGAAAACGTCTTGTTATGACGTTGGTCATATTAAGTAGTAGTTATAAGCGTTATATAGTTTCTTAAAGCAAACAAGTTAAAAGTATTTACATTATTATATGGATATAATTTAATTTAATAAATACGTTTCCCTCATACGTGTTATGGTAGCTTTTAAGCATTTTCTAAAATAGTCATAAGGGTATGTATATAAACGAATAAATTTCGTTTGATCTAGATTACATTTATTTAACTACACATGCGACTAATATTTACTTATCACAACTAGTTTCTAAATCCATCTTTTATCACGAAAACAAAGCATGTTCACGAATTACTTAAGTTTAGTTCTATCGAACATTGCATGACACTGTAAAATCTTTTATACCACAGTAAAAACGAATTCACACTGGATTGACAGTACAACAGGTTCAAATG
This sequence comes from Leucoptera coffeella, assembly GCA_030578115.1. Lineage (NCBI taxonomy): Eukaryota > Metazoa > Arthropoda > Insecta > Lepidoptera > Lyonetiidae > Leucoptera > Leucoptera coffeella. The sequence goes on from JAMBLF010001569.1 coordinate 13,853, forward strand.
AAACAGAAAATCAATAAATCCTCACCGAGATAGGCTTTAAGATCTAGGATTTAAAATAACCACCTATCATTAAATGATTCCAAAAGATAATTAATATTTTTTTCTACAAATTAGTCAGAGATGGTACTTGGAACGAAAATACAAATCTCCCTTGCTTCGCTCACACCCATTAACCTTTTCATATTTGCTCTTCTGTCCTTCACTACGTACAACCGCTTTTATATAATAATATGTTTAAATAATGTTTGTGAGAGAACTGGTGCCTAAACTAGGACAATAAGACCTGTGCCTTAGAACACCAAACCACCAAGCCTTAGGTTAAAAGAATGTCATCACAGTTACCATGGTTACTTGACGTAACAAGAAGTGCAAATGCCTTGGTATCAGTGTTTGTACTTTCGCCGACATAACCTTAGTGCTGAATGGCATATTAAAGAATTAAAAAAAAAACATCACAAAACTTACTCTAAAGTAACCAAAGAGTTTTAGCCATCTTCTTTCAGTCTAACCCCCAACTAACGTCTTCGATTTACCATCCACCCTTAAAGGATATAAAAATACAAGTACGTTCGTAAATAGATGGAAAACACATTAATCAAACTCCCTTCCGGTGAGTGACTAGGTGATTCTTTAAAAACCATTATTGCATATCGAAAGTGGCGTGAATAGGGCCTTTATAAGGCTTTACTGGTTTCTATGGAGATCTAACCTGAACCTACATACATATACAAATATATGTAATTTACATGACGACCTCCGTGGCGCGATCGGTTAGACGCCTGAACGCTAATCGTGAGGTTTTGATTCCCGGTGCAGGCAGAGTTAAGAACTATGCTTTTCTTCTGCTTTCCAGGCTGGTCTGGTTATATATGCTATATATGTATTTATCTATATATAATAAGTATATGTTTCTAAAATATACGTTGACTAGTACCCTTAACACAAGTCTTAAATGTACTGAGCAAGGGGCTAGTTCAATTGTTGTAATAATGTCCTAAAATATTATTATCTATTATTTACTATATAGATATGCATAAGTTCATGTCCCTTACTCCCTTTCGGGAGGGGTGACCTTTTATATAGAATATAATTTTTAGCTATCAAGACGACATTGATATAGAATTTTGGTGGTAGATAGCTAACTCGTCGTCCAAAATCCGTAATTCGTATATTCTGTAATTTCCGTCATTGTGACAATGCCTATGGATGATTCAATGTAATAATGAAAGATTTAGATCCAAGAGAAACAATTGTGTACGTAATGTGAAGAACAGAAGAGCATGTATGAGAAAGTTAATGTGTGACTAAGGCAAGAGATTTATTAGGATCGTTAGGTTGCGATCGGTAGTCAATGACTAATTTATAAAATTTGTAGAGACTTGAATAAATGTATTTATGATTACTTTTACCTCTAGTCCCTTTGTCACTTCAAGTTTTTCTGCTTCTAGTTTGTATGTCACTATTGCGTCTGTCTAAACGAAGTCTCCCGCAGGATATCCGTCATTACGAAAGTTAAGTCACAAACCTTATCTATATGTGTCCAATGCTACGTTTACATAGAGCGAGTTAGAAATTTAATTTAATATTTAAACTATGGTTCAGAAATCATGAGTATAAACACACATTATATGGATTACGTATGTCTATAATTGTATAAAAAAAAGGTCTTAAACTCAGTTAAATACGTGTTTTCTTTTTATAAAAAAACCGAAATTATCGGTCGGGTAACAAAGGTAATTCTTAGTTTATAAAGTATACGTTATAAGTCCCATTTTCTTTTAAAATGAATAAAAATCGCGAGTCTCCCAATAAATGCTGTTTTCAGTAATAAACAAAATATAATACGTATTACTAAAAATACACCTCTTAACAGCTTATTTCAGTTCTTACGAACCAACAAGACAAGTTCACTGTCTTGTAAACTCTCCTAATGTAAACGAGCATGCTACATACAGCAATCGATAATCTTATCATTATGGTTGGATGACACGGAATTCAGGTTCTTGCCGTTGCCAAATTTCGTGACAGCGACGGCAAACGGCGGTTACGGAAACTTTCTGGTATAGTACTGCAGAACAACTTTATAAGCTATTTTGGAGTTAAATATAACACATTTTTGAATTACACAAAATACGAGAGGGAAAACATCCTGAGGAAACCAACTTTTCTAAATTAGACCTTGTAAATGACATACATACATACACATCACGCCTGATTCCCTGTAGAGGGGTAGGCAGAGATCACGGATCCCCATTTGTCCCGATCCTGACAGATCGCTTTCGCTTCATTGACACACATACATCTTCTCATACACACTCGGCGATTATAGGTACTCCTAAATATGTAAATGACGTGGTTTACTAACGTGAGCTTAAGGTACTGACTATCTCATTAGTAAGTAGGTAGTGGTTACGAGGTGACGGTATAATCACTGAGGCAATAGCGGCGATAAACAACCAAAAGCATAAAAAACATGGTTAATACTTTACAGTAAAGATTTATTGAACATTCATAAAATAATTAAAGCTAAAAATAAAGGGAATGAACATAATAATATCACAGTCACCATATCCGTCTAAATAATTATTAGTAGCATAATTAATAACATGATTGCAAAGAAGAAAACTAAATCTACAGAATTATTTAATATTTTAATCATGATTAAGGAAAATGAATTGAATATAAATTTAGAACCATGATTATTTCTAAATGATAATATTTCTGTAAGTACAAAAGTAAACGAATCGGTAACAATATTCAGAATATATAGAGAGATATCCGAGATATTTCTTATTCACAAAATGTTTATCACCTAACGTTTCGAGAGTTTATTGTTCAAATATATTCTGATATAAATTTTTCACCTTATTGAAACCAAGCACCTGGTAATACCTACAACGTACCAAATATCTTAAACTTTACTCCAAACTGCGGAATTTTCCAAACATAAATAATAACAACACACTTAATACAGAAGTACAAAAGAATTACAGAAAAATTAATACTTCTTAACCAGTGTTGTTTCCAATTCATTTTGTACATCTTTCCAGCAAAACTTTGGCGTTACTCTTGGTGCCTGTAAGCTCTTTGAAGGTTCTATTTGACGTATTTTCCTTACAGAATTATCTAGCCCTACACCTATAATAGAACCGTCATGTCCAGGGTTCAAAGTTAGTGCCGTGCTTCGACATTTGATCTTTCGTGCCTCTAACGGGTTACCAGGACCATCTTCTACAGAAGATTCTTGATCCTGTTCTTCAATCGTATCTTCTTGTTTTATTTCTTGCAATGTATGTCGTGTTGGTTCTCTCACTGGTGTGTTTATGATTTTAGCTATCGAATCGTCTTCTTTCTGTTTCTGTATACTTAGTAGCTTTGCTATATCTTTAGTTATAACTGCTAGTTTGTCAAGAATTTCATCCAGCTTAAGAGTATTCTCTGCAATGTTTTGTCTAATTTCGTCAACGTTTGTTTTATTTTTGTATTCATTGAGTTCTTGCACAACTGTTTGTATAGCTTTAGCGACAGGCATTTGGATTTCTGTGATCAGATTCTTATCTTTACTATTCATGAGGTGGATCTTTATTTGTCCATCACCCTTCGTCATTTCATCAGCAAGGAGTTCTAGTGATTCAGAAATTAGAACTTTTTGCGGCTTCTGCGTTTGTGTGAACGTTTGGTCTTTGTTCACTTTGAGATCTGTTAGGTCTGTCAACGCAAAGGACATGGTTTCATTTGTAACTGAAAATTGAGGGTTGCAAGCTTGGCTAACGCATTCAATAGAACTATAACTTTCTTTCAAATTTTGTTTAGGGTATATGTCTATTACAGGTTTGTATCCATCTGAGCATTTATTTTCAATCGTTCTTTTGGTGGCTTGATCGTGATGTTTTTTCTGTCTTTTATATGTTTTTATTTTATAGTACAACGTAGGCTCAGTCGAATCTGGTGGTATTAAAATTGGCAAAACCGTGTTAGTGGGGTTTTGGTAATTTTTATCAACATTATTGCTTTCATTATTCATATACTTTTTACTTTTGCTGAATCTTTTAAAAAAGCTTTTGTATTTATTCTTCTTTGTCGGTTTCTGTAATACATACGTGTTTGGAGAAGCATCTCCGTGATTGTTTATTGTATTTGTATGGTCACAGTTCTCTTTTTGACTTTTATCAACTTTGCGTTCATATACAATTTTATCATACGATCTTTGCACTGGTTTGTATTTTGTGAAGTCAATACTGAAGAACTGATCCATTATGGTCCCTCAATCTGTAATATCAAATTTAATACATTTAATATTAAAATACATTGACAGCAATTTAATATTACGAGAGAGTGATGTACGATCATGTAGGTACTCGCTAAAGTAGTAAATAATATAAAAACAAATAATTTTCTTATCGCTTGTGCATATTCATTCGTCAATCACATATTTTTAAAAAGTAGATAAATCAGCAAATAGAAGGCTTGGTAAGTAAGGATTTTTAAGGGAAGGGCATTTTTGCTGTACTATCAACTGATGACTATACCAGATAGGGACTTAACATTTTTGGGCCTCACGATTTTTATTAATTTTACAAGAAAGCTATGGCGCGTATATTTTATTCTTGTTTATGAAATACACACGATAAGTCCCGTTTTTTTGTAAGATAGCGATTTTTTTACCCCAAACTGCCTTAAAGATTTTAATCCCTTAAGTTCCACGTATACAAACCTACATACAACAGCTTCCTTTCGTTAATAAAATATGCAAGTTACAGCAGCTATGAATCCAATATTCCTGCCATCCGAAGCCTTATAAATGAGTGAAGGATGAAGTTGCCCTATCTGCAACAGCTGTGTCGACTCCCACCGATATCAAGAGAGTCGTTTATGAAATCTCACTTTATTTTACGAAAGCCTGTGAAAATTCTGGACCTTTAAAAGTGGCGAAACTCTGAGAGATTCAGTATTACCTAGGTCTTTTTTCAGCATAAATATTGGGATTATGATGTCATTCTGAACATTAGTGATAAGTTACTAGCCAATAGATCTCATTTACATAGCCATGACGGAAGAACGGCAGCTAATTAGCATTATTTTTACGTCCCAAACTACGGTACTTAACGTTTACCATAATGTGATCGAAGGATCTCATAATCACTATCCCTTTCTAGAGATATGGGTTAGTGCATACCTGAACTTTTCTATTTCTGACCAGCCGTTTTTGCATCGAAGTTCCTCCCAATCATTGAAAATTATTTTTATTATCTTTTTATCTTCTTGATCATAACAAAATTGTTTGACAATGACCAATTTCTAACCATGGTTGAGATAATTGAAACCATAGATGTATAATTATATGTTACGATATTTCTTCCAATATCAAGTAATGTAAAAAATTAAAAATAGGTTGTATAGTCAATAATGATGAGGTAAAAACTGCCTAAATGGTCTAAATAAATAAACGTCGATAAGATTCGATGCAAAGTTGTGTATATGTTAATGAATCTCATATGGATTGTTACGAACAATATCTTTCTTAACCCTGCAATGTTAAGGTATTATACGTATTATAATCATGATAAATTTATATACATATAATCAAATTCATGTTATATAAATAAATTTATCATGTCACACGGCGTATACTCCGAATCTTATACTAACGAAACCTTTCTATGAAAGAACAAAATACCCCACAGACCTTAGTCTTCAGTTCACACACCCTTAAGAATTAGACGCAATCCCCAACCTAATTACAGGCTTTAAGACTCCTTAAAGACACACGATAACTACGTATTTTCGTTCGTAGTACGAAAAGGGATTAGGTGAAATTGGTCCGTAATTAGTTGACACCCAACAATCGTACATTGCTAAAGATAGATGCTATAGATATTAATAGCCATTACGTAGAGAAAACTTGTAGAAAAACATAAATTGTAGAAGCCTAGGAAATAAAATTCCATAGTCAATATTAAAATATAAATAAAATTTAATCTGGACTCCTTCAGTAATCTCTTAGTCTTATTATCGCAGCAAGAAATTTGCGGGCTGAATAAAATATGTGTTCTTAATTGTCTTATAGTAATATGGTACTTATAAAAAATGGTTACATTCCTACGGCCATCTTCCTGCCACATCGTAAGACATTTCAATTAGATCGAAATGACACCATCTACAAAGTTAAAAAAAATAATCCTACAATAAACCAAATTAATTTAATTAATAAACGGTTGTTTAATCAACATTTGATTCATGAAATAACAAAATTCAATTCTCTAGCCTGCATAACTGAGCGGAGGCAGCCCGCAGCCCCTAATCCTTCTAATTCAAAGCAATCGCATAACGCGAGAGCCAAAGTGTTTCAAATACATAATTAATCGCACCAACACTACCTGGGGGGCTATTCTCCACAATGAGGTTTTAATGTGAGCGAAAATTGAACGAAGTGAGAGACTAGCTACTTGTTTGGTTACTTGGTTTTCAATTATTACATTCACACATACACATCACACCTGATTCCCTGTAGAGGGGTAGGCAGAGATCACGGATCCACCTTTGGCCCGATCCTGACAGACCACTTTCGCTTCATTGATATTCATACATCCTCACATACACTCTCGATGGTAATAGGTACTCCTAATTTCAATTATTGTTAAGAAAAACATTGTAATTAAAAATCTCTTTGAAAAATTACAGTATTGAGTCTATTTTTATTGGGAGGGAGAATAAAGTCAAAAAATCGTGTACTTCTAGATGTAAAAGTATTTGTGTTTATCTATGGACTCACTTGATGTGATATTGGGTTCTGGTTATCTTTGAATTTGTATTGTATCTAATGTTTTAGTTAATTTGACGGTGTTTTCTCATTCCTTTTCTACCCCACAAGAGTTAATGGAATATGTATCCTTTCATAAGGATTAAAATTATCTTAAATTTTAAGTTAACTAGCTTTTCCGAGTCAGTATAATTCCAATACTCTAAACTATTTCCCCTAAATTTATCATTCCAAACTCTGATAATTTAGTTAAAGTTGAAATCACTTAAACGAATGAGTTCTTGTTTGCCAGAATTGGCCCAATTTATCCGCTTTCGCACACTCCCATACTAATCTCTGAAAATACCCAGTGTTTTCGTTGTGACAAGCGAAATAGGACCCTAAGATTAATGGTGGAGAGACTAAATTCATTTGAGGCCGCTTTTTAGAATTTCCAAAGGGATTTTCGCGAGGTGTTATATTTTTTGCTTGTAATATGGCTACATCGGGCGTTGTGGAATATGAATTGTAATTGGGTACTAAGCAAAAAAATACTGAGTTTGTTGTTGGTATTTCACCAAGCTAGGGCTTCCGAACCAACGGTAGAGTCATAGTTGTCAGACAACCAGTGCCACTCAATATATTTCGACGTTCAATAAATGTACTATTACTGTACTTATATTGATTACTTTTTTTTAATTTTTTTTATTTAGATTAACTGTGCAAATTACTCGTGTATAATTATAAAGAATCTGTCAAGACTAATATGGTTAATTTTCTCTCAAAACTGTTAGTTACGTAATGAAATTACATTCTTTATATCACGTCAAGATCTCAGCTAAGGACCTAATTTATACTATTATATATAAGGAGCTACTATTCGAAAACGCCATAAAATTACTACCTTCGCAATTGCGGAGACGGAAACCTGAACCTCTGACTACCGACTACAAGGGTTAATGGCCGTTTGTTATTGTTTGTTTTTTGCCCTACTATACCCTATTTCTTTACAAACAACTATTAATCCAAAATACACATATACTTAGCTACATCTTAAAACATGCCAAGAAGAAGCTATTCACTATTCAAGTCCAAAACTATATACTTAAGTACCATTCATTTAAAAGTAAAGCAGGGTAGCCATTGTAAAGCACAATGCATAAATCAAACAAAGAGCGTATCTTATTCTAAACGAAATGATGATCCATAGGCTTAAACCTCCGTGATGACGGTCGACCTAATTCTTGACTTGAGTATTCCACAAGAGCTTTCCTATCACAGAGACAGGAATGCAAATGCAAATTCGACTTTATTCCTCTTAAACTTGGGCTCTTTTTACGTTACACTTCCCACCGATTGCTTGCGTTTGCAAAACGTATCCTATTTTTATACAAAGAAGGTTTCGTTTGTTTTGACACGGCGTAATGTATTCGACCTTCTTGTGTGTTTCTCGAATTTTCTTTGTTGTATGGTTGTTAAAATGACGGCTTTATTTATTAGGGTTTTCATTTATTTGGAAAGTCATTGGGCAAACGTTCGGTTTGATTCAGCCCTTTCATCAAAGATCCGCTATTTTGCCACGAAGGTTCTAACAAATAAGGTTTATAGGTCGTGGGAATACATTTTCTTTCGGAAATTAGTGTTGCTCAGTTAGTTAGCCAAAGTATTAGGATTTCGGGTTTAATTCCACTTTAGCTAAACAAAATCAGAAATACAAAAAGTTTTATGGGTGAGGTAATATTTTATCATCTAGTTTCTGAGTATTCCGAAAAGCATGTGTATTAGTTATTTTTAAACACTAGCAATTTGTAATCATTTTGTTTACTTTATGAGACCGGGTCATATTACAATAAAATTAAACAAAGATATAGATACCTAAATCTTCCCACGACCACAGCCTATGCAACTGGGTCGAAACGTCGGCTGATATAAAGGTAAAACATTATAATATCTATATTTAATTTTATCGTGATACGATCCGGTCTCACATACTTAATAAAAAACCATGTCTTTCCCCTTTTCTGTGCACCCTGGATAGTTATCTGTGTTTGTTAATGTTATTAATTCCAAAGTTTTTATTAAAACTTTCAATACCATTCAAATAACTGCAAAACTTAGTTTATGTGTAGTATCATAGTAAATAGCTTTAGAGCCAGCATATGTAATGTTATATATGGTTTAGTATATCATATAATATTGTAGACTTCATATTCATTAGTAAATTTAGAATTACATTTTAATTAGATACGTATTAGTATTTTAAATAAGACCTGCATATACTTAGAACATACGTAATGGTACATTAAGCTACATTAACATATATCTAGGTATAGAAATTTAGTTAACAATCCAAAAGCGAGCGAGCGAGGTTCAAGTATAAAAAAATAATTTATATTATTATTTCATGGAAATCTAGATAGCCTATCGCCCACATATCTAGCAACAACCCTATTCCCTTAGTTACCTTTAACATGCTGGGATGAAGATATATACGAGTATGTCTGGGATTTCAAATCAGCATCCCGTTAATTAATGAAGTGACCTGAAAGATATTTGTGTACATATCAAAAGGGAAATAACAACTTCGACAAATGCATGTATAATCTACCTATTCATCTTCATTAGTACATAATAATGCACGTCTTTATCCGACGTTTTATCAAAAACCTCTTCCAGCTATCATGAATCTATCCGACGTTAACCAAAATCCTCTCTTAGTCATATCCCAAGTCTTAACAAAACCATCTCTTAATTCCATATCTCATCCGACGTTTTACCACGTCTCAACCCGACGTCTAACCAAAACGTCTGTTCCAGCACGGCAACGCGACCACGTCGAGCGAGACCTCAGTGGGGACGAACACGGCGACCGGGTCCGCAGCGGGGACGAGCAAGGGGGTCCCCCCCACTGCCAAGTTTAGGCACGGGCTCCTACAACTTATGATACACACTATAGATCCTATGCATGAAGGTTAGTATCAAATAATAAGAGAAATATATGCCTTTTTTTTCCGATGACAACCTCCGTGGCGTGATCGGTTAGACGCCTGAACGCTAATCGTGAGTTCCCAAAGATTCCCGGTAGTGGCAGAGTTAAGAACTACGCTTTTGTTCTGCTTTCCAGTCTGGTCGTTGATTATATATGCTATATATGTAGTTATCTATATACATTAGTATATATTTCTTATATATACGTTGACTAGTACCCTTAACACAAGTCTTAAATGTACTTACCAAAGGGCTAGTTCAATTGGTGTAATAATGTCCAAATATTATTATTATTTTCGGTTGTCTGGAAAGTAAGTATGTTAGTATGACAGAGGGGAAAAGATTTACACACATTTAGAGTAATAGAGCTGTTATGTGATAGAGTTGTAATTTGGTACAAATTTTTACAAGTCAACACAACGCTACACTGTTGTTTTTACTGGGAGATACATACTTGTATTTTTTCAGTTATATCCTCGCAAACAGAGATCCAGATTATTATGTACGTGTATTAAATAAAAGGTCGCAAAAATAGGCAATAAAAACACTAACTTACACAAAAACACTAACTTACACAAACAAAAACACTTATTATAACTAAAGGCACCATGAAACGTAAGAACACCCAATCTGTGTCTACCTCTTATACAGAGGCGAACGTAATATGTATGTATCTACATACAATTTCCTGCAACTGTACGTTAAGCCACTACTTACCTGCAACTTAATTAGCAACTTTGCGAAATAGTTACAAGTTCTAAAAGTACGATTGAAGAAGTTTATGCACGTAAGGCTTAAATTGTGCATATTAAGTGGAGCTTAGCACGCATGGCTAAGTACGTACATACTCACGACGGTAAAGCTTCTTATTCGGGGTAGATAGAGCGTGACTACGGTGAGGGAAAACATCGTAAGGAAACTTACCTGTTCCCCTAATAGGTAAGGTAATTGAGGACTGACTATCTGGTCAACACGTGGGTTCGAGGAGGCCATAGAATCACTATCTTCGCAATTGCGGAGATGGATATATAAACCTCTGACTACCCCGCAAGGGTGAATGGTCGTGAACGCGTTTGTCTTGTCTTTGGATAGAGCGTAACACTCCTAAGACAGTTAAGTAATATTTCGTTGTTGAGGATGAAAGTGTAAGTAAGTCATGAGACAAAAGTATGAAAGCATAAATAGGTTTATTTTTATTACTTATTGAGAAATCAATCAAAATCAATCATTATCAGTAGCCAAGTAATATATGGGTTGTTATAATATTTTTATTTAATTACAACCGGTCATACATTTTTTTTTTTCAACATTATCACCATTTTTGTCCTTAGCAAGAGCCTTAATATAATAAAATCATTTTTGATAATTGAAATCTTTAATAAATATATTATTATATTTTTCAACAAATTAATTATTAATTTAAATAATAAAACTAAATATGTACAAATTAAAACAAAAACAAAACTTAAATCTATCAAACAGTAAAAATTTACACAGCGCTACTAGTGTACCAAATTTAGCACCCAGAAGCAAAAGCCCCCAGCACACTAGCAGCGTTGCCCCGCTGGATTGCCAACGACAACCTCTGGGCCAAAAATTCACCGGAGCGTCTATCCAAACCACGATCCCTAAGCCTTTTGCCTATGCTAGCCACAAAAGAAACCGCCTCCTCCCCCCAAACCCCAGACGTTTCAAAAGCCACTGGCACAAACAAATAGGCAGATTTTAGAGCCGCGTATTTTACGTGTTTCTGGCGGGCTGCCGCCTCAGCAGCCGAACCAGCAGACCCAATCGTAGTTGGTAAGTGAGACGCAGCATACGTATCTACACACGTTGCGTCCCATAAAAGGCACCGACCCTTCTCCCAGGGCACCAAAGTCAAGCCATCAGGCCGCTTACCATCCGTCCGACTGGCCAGGCGGCTCCAACACACAGGGCACATTTGCCGAAACAAGTGTAATTGAAATTGATCTTCATCGATTATTTACGTATGTTCATTTATGAACGTTTATTAATCATATTTTTGTGCCTAGAAAATACAAAATTCCTTGTAATATTCTAGAATAGTAGGTCAAAAAGAGATTGTGCAAGTTGGGGATCTGCCAAATTCATCTCCTATACTTTTTTCTCTTTCATATTTTATGTTAATATCTTTTTAAGTACAGCTTAATGCTCGGCGGTTAACTTGAGACACACTTAAGTTGGCAGCTTAGTACTAAGTCGTTAAGAACCAGTAGGCATAGTTACTTCAATATCAGGTTCTAGTCTGGGACGTAAGAGGAACGGTAAATAGCTGCCGTTCTTTCCGGTATGATATAAAAGCAACAATTTGACTTTAGTGGAACTTATTGAGTTCTGTGCAATAGCAAAAATCTGAATGACTTTAGAAAATTATCGTTGAATAAAGGTTGTAATGTGTAGGCAATCGTTTCATACAAATAATACTAAGAACTGTGTGGTTCTATGTGGTTCACAGGTAAAATATATAAGAAGTACGTCAGTAAATTTATGTCACAATTTCGGAATTTATAACCTATAAATTTTATGACACAATGTTTAAGTATATGTATGTGTACATACATTTAACACCCATCTCTTTACAGAGGAGTAGGCAGAGATCACAGATCCCCATCTGCCCAATCTTGACAAACAACTTTCGCTTCCTTGACATTCATACACCTCAAACACTCCGCTTTCCGTACTTTAAACATTTCCCTTTTTGATTACGTCATTTCTGCCTGTCATTTGTCTTTTAATTGCACCATCAATATCTCACACTCTGTCTCCTTATACAACATAATCCACAGGTAAAATAGACGAGAAAGCGACCCAGCTCCACGCTATAGCCTCTCTCAAGGTTCTCCTGGAAGCCACGAAGCCAACAGCTGGAAAATCCGGGGCTACAGCTGCAAAGAACTCCACGGTTGTTGCAGCTCAAACTGTGGTTGCTAAGGAGACGCCGGTAGACCTGCCTAATGGGGGAATCAATGAGATACAGCAGCTCGATGCTGTTGAAGAGGTAAAAGAGGATTTGGGGTTATAAATAGTTTAAGAGAACGGTATTTTGTGGTTAGTTATGATAGAAAAACAAAGCCTCTGACTACCCCGCCATAATAAAAAAGGGAGTGTGTATACACAAGTCGTGAAGCGTATGTATGTATGTAGTTATGATAGAAGGAGATGGTTTCGTTTAGTTAATCTATGGAACAAATATAACAATATAAATGTCCTGTCTTTGATAGTTTATCTCAAAGAACAAATAGTAGTAGTCACTTTTATGATACGCTTAAAATGAGAAGCGCCCAAAGCAGATTTTGTTCTAAGATTCTGGATAGCAGAACATATGTTGTTGTTTGTTGTTTATTAAATATTGTTGTAATTTAAAGTATCAGTAATATAAATATTCTCAAAAAACTTCCTTTCAAAATTGTATTCGTAGGTTTTATCACATATATAGTTCTTTCTTGAAAGAGCAAACTAACACAGTAAATAAGATTAAGATTAATTTTTTTCTGTGAAATATTTGCTGTATCCCCTCAAAATTAAAGAGGTTAAATATTAAGATCAATAAATAATAAATATCCCCCGGCAAGGTGGGAAGACGACCTGCGCAGGTTGGCCGGCATCGAATGGATGACAGCCACTGACAGGGAGAAGTGGCGTCATTTGGGGGAGGCCTACGTCCAACAGTGGATTCAGGCAGGCTGATGATGATGATGAAATATTTAATAAATATTTCTTTCTTCTCACAGATAGTAGACCTGGAAGACGACACAACCCCCCTGGACATGTCATGGCCGGAGGGCTTCAAGAAGCGGCTCACCTACGTGCTGGTCGCGCCCATAGTCTTCCCTCTGTGGCTCACCCTGCCCGACACTAGGACTCCTAAAGGTATTAATATATATATATATATATATAATATTCACGTCCTTTAGTCCCATTCTGGGTGGACAGAACCTCGGAAATATGATACGTTCTAGGTCACTTTTTAGCATGTTGTTGGGAATGCGATGGAATAATAATATAAATAATGATAATAGATAATAATAAAGAATACTAACTAGCTGCAGTTCTTCCCGGCTTGTCGTAGAAGGCGATTGAGTATCTAAGACGAAATGGAATCTGTCGGGTGATCGGCTAGCAACCTGTCCAAGGCTCTGACCACCCCAAAAGGGATCAAAGGACGTGATTGTGTTTTATGTGTTAATTTGTGATTGCTAAATGTTCAATTTCTGCGAAATAACTTAGTGATTATACACTCCATAGAACTTATCCCGTTCAGTTTATAAAGTGAGCGCGGTACGTCCCATACATACACATCACGCCCGTTTATTACACACGGGTAAGCAGCGGGGTAATTTGTCACTCGAATTAAATGTATATTAAATCTATTCATACAAACATAATATCAACCAACTAAGTGACACTTTTGTTCCAGGAAAAAAGCTGTTCCCAGTAACGTTCGTAGGCTCAATAGTTTGGATAGCCTTTTTCTCGTACCTAATGGTGTGGTGGGCGAACATCGCTGGGGCCACCGCTTACGTCCCACCGGAAGTCATGGGCCTGACCCTGCTCGCAGCTGGCACGTCAGTCCCCGACCTGATAACGTCAGTCATCGTGGCCAGGAAAGGCTTTGGCGACATGGCTGTGTCTAGCTCCGTTGGCAGTAATATATTTGATGTTACTGTAGGGTAAGTAGATTAAAACTTTAAGCTTAAAATCTACATCTTTATTTGGTCTCAGGTGGTACTTAAATTTAATGCTAAGTTGGGTGACATGTGCAAAGAGGCGATTAAAGGACTAGGGTATTCAGTAGCTATCTGTTGATGAGCTAAATGAATGGTAAATAGTGATAAATGAATAATAACCTGTGATAAATTTTTGTTTTTTATATAAATATCATTTCAACCTAATGATTTATTGATATGGTTATAGAAATTATATTCTTTTCCTACAATATCTCAAGAACACGTTTTCTCTTCGTCTTTTATCATAACCACAAATAATATAATTATAAAGACATTAACATAGAATTATTCTCCGAAACGCTACGAAAAACTTTAAAACTCCGTACAACATTATTTCAACCTAAAAGTTCACGAATACGTAACAAGCCTTTAAAGAAAACAATACCAGTAATTAAGTGTGCTCTAGACAGGCAGTACAGCTTGCGTGCTTACCTAAAGCTCACGACCTGACACTCGGCTGGCCCTCATCCAAATGTGCACGGTCGATGCGAGAGAAAAACTAAAGCGCTGCAATTGTGGCTGCTTACTTATTTGTGTCGCTAACGACATCTGTTGTTTTGGAACGTAAAGTTGAAATAAGTTTTGTATTTGAGTATAATGTGAGTAAAGATGAAAAATATTTATTTCGCACATGGGATGCCTTACGCATTTTATAAGACAAAAGTCAGTAAAGCATATGCGAGAAACTGACACGCGGTATACACAAGGTTATATTGAGTTATTCTATAGATCTATCGCCGTAATGTAAAACGTAATAGCGTCGTAAATAACAGGAATCCTCATATATATTAATCCTTTCATATATTGGCTTTACCAAATATATATACTATAATTGGTAGTCATGGTAATTTAGTAAATGAATACAGATTATCTCCGACGTGTTGCGCACTATTTTTCTTTACAAATAGAAATCGAATATTCCTCCAATAATTTATCTTTACACTCAAACCAACAATTCATACAATATCAGACCATATAAATAAACCCGCGGTAGTTAAGGAAAACCATTACCATTCCTTCGCTCCATAATAGTTTGAATCTTGCATTCCCTTTGGAAGCGAGCCAAAAAGAATGAGGGAAATCGGTCCACAGCAAAAGAACAAACTCGAGGGCAATTATGTCTAGGTTCTTATCTTGAAACTAGGGCCAAGGTTTTTTATTCATACGTTTATTCACGCCCCTATGTTACCAACAGGATATCAGGCGAAGAATATTATGACAAAGATCATGACAAATCACTCTTTTTTCACTCACACTCATGAAGATCGCCATGTCGAAAGATCATGACAAATCTCTCTTGCTTCACTCACACCCATTAACCTTCTCATACATGCTCTTCTGTTCTTTACACAACGTACACACATGTTTTTGATACATAATATGTTATGGAATAGTCTATAATGTTCAAAGAGATTAAGTGCAGTAAAAGGTTTCCAAAATAAAGGTTTTGTAGCAATCATGTTGTATTTGAACATACGTAAATTAATGGTTACGAAATATTGTTTCCAAATTGACAAATACAAAACATATTCTTCTCATGGTCGTATACGTACTCGTATAGTGAAGAACAGAAGAGCATGTATGAGAAGGTTAATGGGCGTGAGTGAAGCAAGAGAAATTTGTCAGGATCGTTCCAAGTGGCGATCGATAGTCTCATATCCCCTTAAGGTCGTAGAGGCGTAAATATATGTAGGTTGTTCACAAATTGCCAGCTCATCGCCCAATGACTCATTAGATGGTTAACCGTGTCGCTATTGAGAAGCACTGACAAAAGCTAAATAGAAGACAACTGACAAAACCTGTTCAAAGGAATAGATAGGTGTTTTCACTATACTTTACTTCGCCGAAGTAGTGGTGCAATTTACAAAAAATGTTATTGCTTTATTGCGAAAACGTACATAAAATTAGATCTAAAGCAAATAAAGAGGTATATTTTAATTTATCAGGGAATGGGTTTATAACTTTTAGCAATAGCTGAATTAATTCTCCTAATATATTAATACCTTTTATTAATAAGACAAGTCACAGGTATGTATAACTATGATTTGTATATAAGAATACATGTACATTCACGTCCTTCTATCCTTTTCCGGATGAACAGAACCTCAGAGATTAAGTATCTCCTAAATCACTTATTACCGTGAGTATTGGGGTTGTGATGACATATAAAATATCGGTGACAGGTTGCTAGCCTATCGTCCAACAGATTCCATTTACGCCTAGTTCTTTAGTCGCCTCCCATGGGAAGAATGGTAGCTAGTTTTCATTATTTTGCGTCCCAGCTACCACGGAACACATCATACATCTCTATTAATATAATAATACTCCTTTTACCACCTACCACGATTAAATAGAACCTTTATACTCATTGGTAAGCTCATTAAAATGACCTGTGGATTATAGTACCGCCCTGCCTTATCTATCGGGGGATCATGATAGATCCTACAGCGCAATCTCAACAGCTATTTAAAGCACTTTGTTTCACTGTTACCTAATTACGGGTTTCGGGTCGTGAATGGAAGAACTAGTTGCCTTTCGTACTGTTAAAGGGACTAGGGGTAAAGGGTTGTGATTGGGTGATGGGCTAACAATCTGTGTACATTCTTTATTAATACCGTTAGCTGTTCTATGTGAAGATATATGTATTTCCACATACATTCACGTCCTGTATTCCCTTTCGGTATGGACAGAACCTCGGACATATAATAGCTCCTAGGTCACTTTATAGCATGAATATTGGGATTGCGAAGTCATAATTGAACATTGGTCAGGTTGCTAATCCATTCAAGATTCTATTTAACCCTTTTCCCTTAGTCACAATCACAACATGCGGGCAGAACGGCAGCTAGTTGGCATTCTTTTTACGTCCCAGACTAGCACAGGATATTTTATGAATTTTGCCTATTCTGTCTCGGATTCTGCCCACCTTGAAAGGCATAGAAAGTCACGAGAATATGCCACATACATACATAATATATACATATAAATTTTGTATTATAGTGTCTAAGATTTTATCCCTTCGCCCAATAGATTCTACGTACTCCTAGTCCCTTAGTCGCCTCCTACGACATGCCGGGAAGAACGGAAACTAGTTAGCATTCTTTTTACGTTGGACTAGCACTGCCATGTACCCCACTCCATCAGACAGGCTAATCGTAGCGAACGGCTAGCAACCTTCATTGCCAAAGCCTTATCTTGAAGTTACTGGGTAACCCAGTGGCCCAGATATCCAAACTTTGTTCGCAATGCTTTGGTCATAAGCCTACAGATTTCCTTTGATAAACAAGGCTCTATGAAATGCGAATAATAATATATAGGACACTATTGGCTTGAACTAGCCTCTTGGTAAGTACATTTCAGACGTGTTAAGGGTACTAGTCAACGTATATGTTAGAAATGTATACATATTATATATAGATAAATAATTATAGCATACATAATCAACGACCACACTGGAAAGCAAAAGAAAAACGTAGTTTTTAACTCTGCCTCCATCGAAAATCGAACCCGGGACCTCACGATGAGCGTTCTGGTGCTTAACCAATTGCGCCACGGAGGTCGTCATAATCCAACCAAATTTATGCATTTGTACGTTATGAGTGTTTGTGACATGAATTGCTACATATATCTTGTATTAAAGGTATTCTTTTTGGAATAAGATATTAATCTCTGTATACATTGTTACATCTGTTATATCTCATCTGTATACTGTGATATGGTCTACAACCTGTCTCGTTGTATATCAAAATTTTGAATAAAAAGATGTTTTCAGGATTCACTGCCGTGTGGTAAAAACCGGTGTGATAAAAGTGGATTTTTAGTAACCAAAGTCATAAACAATGATCTCTAAATCTCTGACTAACCAAAAACAAGACCAAAAATATTTTTTGAAATTTTTCATGTTTTCCTTTACATACATGGCCCTGTGCTTAGTCTGAGACGTACAAAAAAGCTAACTAGCTGCCGTTCTTCCCAGCATGTTATAGGAAACGGCTAAGGGACTAGGGGTACATAGAATCTATTACACGATGGTCTAGTAACCTGTCACAGATGTTCTCTTATTACATCACAACCTCAATATTTATGCCAAAGTGACCTAAGTGATATTATAACACCGAGGTTCTATCCACCCCAAAGCGATTAAAAGACAAGAATGTATATGTATATATGTAAATTTTCCGTACTTTTTGTAACGGAAATGTTGATATAACAATAAAACGTCTCCGCTAGCTATTACGCAAAAAGTTATGATCTAAATCTGTTTGTGAAGTACCTAACGAAATAATCTGAATACTAATCGCAACTCTAATCTAGAATCAGGGCAATAAGGAGCACGAACTTTTGGTGTTAGCAAAATGAGGGTAGGAGGTAATTTACTGAACATAGTTGTTTTATTCTGTTTCAAAAAACTAAACTTATTTGTGATAGAAGATGTCTAGGATATTCTAATTTTTCCTAAATATATGAAAGTGTTCTATTTTTTTAAAAAACGAAACATATTAGTGTTATTGAAACCTTTTTTTGATATTTTAATTTACAATTTAATATCGTGGGGTTATGTAACATAGACTGTAAAAAAGAGCAACAAAAACTTTGACGACGTTATTACCCTTGCGGGGTAGTCACATGTTCGTGTATCCATATCCGCCATTGCGGAGATAGTGATTACCACGTGGTAACTAGTTAGTCAGTTCGTACCTTAATAAAGTGGTATATAGTGACGACATTTATGAGTACTGACTATTACCTGATCGCGTAACAGGTCAGTTAAACCTATGTTTTCTGGCACTCTAATTTGAAATTTTAGAATATTCCTAATAGTAGCAATTTTATCTCAGATTATGTATTTTAATTGCTTAACTGAAACATTCATAATGATGAAATATGTACAAACTAAAAACATAAAAACGTAAATAAAGTAGCTAAATTCTCTCCAAACCTAATTAAGTAACCTTACTACCTAAACTTCTTTTACAAACTTTATCAACAACATACCACATATCATCTGACGACCTCCGTGGCGTGATCGGTTAAACACCTGAACGCTAATTGTGGGGTCCCGGGTTCGATTCCCGATATGCTATATATAATATTTATCTATGTATAATAAGTTTATATGTATTTCTTAAACATACGTTGACTAGTACTCTTAACACAAGTCTTAAATGTACTTACCAAGGGGCTAGTTCAATTGGTGTAATAATGTCCAAATATTATTGTTATATCAAATCCCATACCAGCAAAGACCATTATAGACACTTCCTGACACACTATGGGTCCATCATTTCCGTGTTAATGTTATGTAAACGTTACCTTCGCCAAATAGCTTCTGATTTCATTAATGTGACAGCAATACCCCTTTTGGTACTCCTTATACATATTTAGGGTACGACACGTGTATCAGTGCTGGTCTGGGAGGCAAAAGAATGCAAATTAGCTGCCGTTCTTCCCGGCATGTCGTGAGAGGCAGTCAATGGAATCTGTTGGGCGATTGGCTAGCAACCTGTCGCTAATCGTCTTGATAACATCACAACCCTAATATTCATGCTAAAAGTGACCTTGGAGATATGACCGTCTATAAAGTTATGTCCACTACAGAACGGATTGGAGGACGTGAATGTATGTGTGTGTCCATGTGCTATGCAAGATTTAGGCTATTTTATAATATTTTCGGCATGGAATTTCAGTGACATTGATTACAAGTGAAATATTATTTTCTCTTGTACATTATTTATCTCTTACGACATGTTAAGGAAATCGCAGCTAGTAATATTCTACTTTAGTGTATCTATCACGGCTTTGTCTTTATGACATAGAGATTTTGTCACTGAGGTTTCATCTACCTCACAAGGGATTACAGAACGCGAATGAATGTGTGAATATATAATTTAAATTTGTTTTCTTACTGATTGTGAGGTCGCTAATCAGTTCGATTCCCGGTGGAGGCAGAGTTAAGAACTACGCTTTCTTCTGCTTTCCAGTCTAGTATATATGTATTTAACTATATATATATATATATATATATATATATATTCTTGCTCTTGACATACAGGTTACCCTAGTTTAAGAGCAAGGGCTTCAAATGCTGTGACAAATTGTGTTTTACAATAAAGATATTTTCATTTTTTTCATTTTTCATATATATAGTAGTACCCTTAACACAAGTCTTAAATGTACTTAGCAAGGGACTAATTCAATTAGTGTAATAGTGTACAAATATTATTATTATTAGAAAAGTAAATATCCTCGTTAGCTATTCTATCCCTTAAAGTACATAACTATGCCTATACACTACTACGCACAACATAGCCCTTTGAATAGGCAGTGGGCTCAAATCAGAAGGTCGATCGCGACCATTGATTGCCTTTCGCAGTTCACTAAACACGTACAAAGAGCCAAGGTTGCTATGCCTTTGCTCTATGGAGCAAATAGTGACATTAAAAGTACATATAAGTTAGTTTTTGTGCGAATCGGGAGTTAAATAGACTGGCAACTAGCTGCCGTTCTTCCCGGCGTATATCGCATAACGTAGGAAGCGACTGAGACTAGGGATATATTCTATTGGGCGATAGGCTAGCAACTTCTCACTTATGTTCCATATGACATTCCATTCATGAAAAGGTACCAAAAGTCACCTATTAGATACTTTCTAGTCTTCAAGGTTCTGTCCACCCTGAAAGGGATTAAAGGACTCATATATATATATGAGTATGTACCACACTGCACTTGCATTCTTTACAATCCCCAACTAACACAAGAGTTCTAAACTATAGATAACGATCGTGTCTGTAACTTGGCTTGAGGTATTGTTGCGTGCTCTAGTCTGATACCAAAAGGCTGGTTAGAAGTAGCTATAAATAACGAGTGTGTATGCGGAGGTGTATGGCTGTTTCAACGGAAGTGGGTGTCTAGAATAAGGTAACATTTGTGACTGTTCATTTGAATGAAGTGAGTTGATATATATATATATATATATATATATATTAGCACTATCTCTACGCATGTTTCTATTTGTAATTTTGAGTAGTATTTGGTATTATTATATACACAACATAGTTACCTTAGTACCTCATTCGCTTTTGACTTATCAATAAAAGGTATTCCATATGTTAGGCGAATTAATATTGCAATTAACAAAGAGTAACCAATCAATCCATCAAAATATACCTCTATATTTGAGTATGTATTTAAGAAACTTAAGCGTGACACCGAGTGTGTATGAGGAGGTGTATGAGTGTCAGGATCGGGACAGATGGGTTCCTTGATAGCTGCCTACCCCTGTACAGAGAACAGGCGTGATGTGTATGTATGTAAACTATATATTTTTATTCTATTCTACTCCCAAATCCTCTCTATACGCTTGTACAAAGCTAATCCTAGCTTTCGTAGTACAAAGCCACGTCCGTAGTACAGCGAATAGAAAACCGTAGTACAAAGTTAAATTTGTTTTACCACCTGTACTCCAAGGTCCATAGCCCACAATCTCTCGTGACCTTTATTCGGCCTCGTAGCATTGATTGCAAGCCGAACAAGCACGTTCTGGTATTGCCATTCAAAAACCTACTTTACGCCAAATAGTTAAGGCTTTTTTTAGAATAGTTCCACTTGGTTTTCTTGGAAGCTAGTACAAACGTTGCGTCGATCGGTTGTTTTATAGAAAGGGGATGTTAAAAGTAGTGGCTTGATTTGTTACTAGTAGCGGTTATGTAAGATGCGACTAAGCGAATGAATGTATACTTAGGTATTTGTGGAGATAATGTAGTCAACATTATCAGTTAGTGCGATACTCCCAATGATTTTTCCATAATATCTGACTTAATGTAACAAAATAATCTACTTCTATCTACCTATACGCAGACATAATACGTAAATATATGTATATACATAAATATACAGTACGACTAAAAAAGAAAATATATATTTTCACGTCCCAACCAACGAATTGAAACAACAAATGGAGTCCCTAAATAAACAATTAGCAGAGGGCCAGCAAAATAATAACACTCTTCGCCGACCGTGTAATTCCGCAATAGGACCTTCCCACAAATGGTAGCGAGCCTAAAGAAACCAAAGGCTACACAAAAGATCTTGCGGCTATTGTCTACAGAGGCTTTTGTTCCAATCGCTATTCAGACTATGTATAGATAAGCGAGGCTTTAAACGAGATAGTACAAGCTGGAGATACTTTCGGAACTCTGAAATTTAAGTTTGGGTTAGAATCAATTACGGTATACATATATTCATAAAGTTGTTAGGAGAGTTTCAAGCTATTAGACGTAGGCACGATGACAAAATTAACCTATTTGAAAAATTACGAAAATTAATGTTTATCGTTGTACACATGACCAATCCTAGTTCTATTTGTTGTGTGCCCTCTAGAATAGTTAATTGAATCATAAAGCTCGCTGTGACATCAATAAAGCTACATCCGTAGTTCTTACAGAAAATCCAATTAATACCATAAAATATTTCTCAATTAATGTCTTGATTAGAGCAATGAAAACTGATTTTGTATTAATATAATTTATACCTTCAGCATAGTAATCTATTTATCTTACTTACTTACCATAATTATCTTACTAATAATTATTTCTTATACATTTTCAGCCTGCCCCTGCCGTGGTTGCTCTACGGCTTGATCAACAGCGAGCCCGTCAAAGTAAACTCCAAAGGGATGGTTTGCAGCATCGTTCTTCTCTTCGCTATGCTGATCTTCGTGATCCTCAGCATAGCCTGCTTTCGATGGAAGATGAACAAGGGTCTAGGCTTGACCATGTTCTTCCTCTATTTCGGCTTCGTCGCGACTAGTTTAGGACTCGAATACGGCTACTTGAATTGCCCGAGTGAATAGTTCAAGACACTAAGAACCAACGGGAATATTAATCTGATCCTGGAAGAAAATATCAGCTGACACAGTCGAATGCTGAAACAAAGTCAAGAAAGCGTGATCACTGAAACGTCACAAGTAATGTCTAAGCTAGGCGCACAATTTCGGAATCTGTAGACGTTTTGAACTACGTAGATAGTTGTTTGGTCTTAGATATTTCGTAACTCCTTTTGTGGTTCAATTTATCCTTCTGCAGATATGACTAGATAGCGTTAAGGTAGTTAAGGTGAACATAATATAAATGTGTTGCGTAGTATTATGTTAATATTGACATATTGATAAGGTATTAATATAA
Source organism: Leucoptera coffeella (assembly GCA_030578115.1). NCBI lineage: Eukaryota > Metazoa > Arthropoda > Insecta > Lepidoptera > Lyonetiidae > Leucoptera > Leucoptera coffeella. The sequence goes on from JAMBLF010001569.1 coordinate 37,510, forward strand.
TAATGTGAATGTTCAAACAGTTCCATGCATTAAATTCTGTACATTGCCTTTTCAAATACTGGACTCAATTTCTGAAGTCATTTAGTATTTTTGTGTAGGCTCTTTAACAAAATATTGGTATTTTATCACTTAGTCTTCAGAAATATTTGTTACATAAGTTTCTGTATTTCTCCTTGGAAACAGTTGTATCTTTTAATTAATATCTGTAGTAATTCTTGCTGTTCATTATTGTTTTATGAAATGTATATTTTATAAATAATATTTGAACATTAAGATTTTCTCAGATACCTTAATGCTCGCATGGTTCTAAAAATAAGTTCTTTTAGAACTTACAAATAAATTGAGAGTAGCAAATAGTAGTAGCAGATTGAGAATCGATTGAGACAAAATGTTGAACGAACTGTTGCGACTTTTAAACTGTCTTTAATTAAGTAATGCGAGAAAACAATATGTTGAAATTATGTAGATACAGGTTGTAAATGCTTGTAGTTCCATATAAATATAACAGAAGAGTACATAGGCCGTCCATCATAACTGATTTCGTTTTCGACGCTTTGTTTACGAATCAAGAAAATATTTATTCAGAACTGCATTTCCATTTTGTAAAAAAGTAAGATCAATTGTTGATGTTTTCACAGAGTTTTATATTGATACCCGCCTATAAGACATAGCAATAAATAGTCTAGAATAGATAGTTAAAATAATTGTAAACTTAGCTTGTACAATCGATCGATATCAAACGCTCAAAACAAATCAAGTAAAAGTTGAGTAAATTAAATTGAACGTAACTTGAACATTTTAAAAGTTGATCCAATTCGGTGACGTAGAACAAAATTCTTTCCTAGGCGTTTTAAAATAAAAGTTTTACTTTAAATTTACATATCGTTAAAACAAATCATAAACTTTGTGTAGGGCATTATCTGTGATAAGGAAATGCTTATGACGTATTTGTAATGTTTACTTAGGTGTAGAGTATTGATTCTTTAGACTGGATTAGTCAATAATTTTAGAAACACCAAAATGTCTTACAACTACCTAACGAAAGGTGCTTTTTGTGTTTCTTGTATTTTTAACAAAGCACTCCTACACATGACGCTAAGCTTCAACCAACATATGCTTCAAAGGCTTTGTTTTAATTTCCAAATAGATTCTATATTAGATTTTTGAAATTGTTGACTGATTTAGCTAAAGCACCAATGCACAGTTGAGGTTTTGTCGACTATAGAGCGTATGTCAAAAGCAGAACTAGAATCTAAGCACAGTGTGGTGCTTTTGGCAAAGTAACTAGTAGGCTTTGCAAGCCAGCAAAATATATTTACCCTGTTATATTCTCTGCTTCTAATATTAATTTAAGAATGTACTAAAATATGGATTCTTCGTTAACAAAATTTTGTCTATGTCCAAAATATCGTGCGGTGAATCTTGTATACATGAACATAGTAGATCTTTAGAATAATTATACTTATCTCCAAAATGTTGTAGAATATGAACACTTGTTAATATTAGAGAGTATATATCAATTCTAATAGTTATAAATATCTTTTGTAGCGGATCTTTAAAAGTTATGTCTCAATTATAGTGTACTTATATTATACTTGTACTAACTAGTATACTAATAAGATTATCGGAAGCACCAAGTACCAAAATATACTCGTACTCTATCTATGCCTTTAATACTGTAACGTGTAATGGTAACATTTTGGAAGGTATTATCTTTACTTGACATTTTTGAATCTAACGTAGCTTCTTTGATTATTTAGGTTTTCTCGTTTCCTCTTGTAATCGAAGTCCAATTTTGACAAGTTCGTGATATATTAGCTCTCTTTTAATATACTTATCGGAAATAGTAAAACGAACGTAGTGGTTTCTACTCTTTACTTAAATCTTGACTTAGCGATAAGTAGACTTTGTAAAGAAATAATCTGTTTTGATATAAATACTTAAGTGTTCTAATTAAGATATGATGTTACATTCTTCGCGATTTGACGGACAATGATAACTATTTACACAGGAATCAAACAACTTTGAACATCAATATCGAGTCTGAACTATACTCACACCAGATTATTGGAAAGATACTTTACTCTTAAATACTGCTAGCATGATAGAGAATAGAGATGTCAGCATCGATAAAATAAATATACATCTCCTTACTTTATAGCTTCTAATAAAAAAACTGCAAGTTCAATGTCTGAAAAGCATAAAGTTTGGTTATAATTATGATGCTATTTACCATGCGGTATTTTCTGTATAAGTTACAGCTTGCGATGGTAATAAAATATACAAGAAAAAAGATCTTTACTTGTTGAACGGTAGAGGATGTTGGATATCCACAGAACAATATATAAAAGAAGATTTAACAAAAGAAATGTTACAACCTTAATGTAAGTTACTTATTGTAATCCTCAGTTCTTGAGCACAACAATAATTGAATAATATCACCGAAGAAAAACAATCCCCCGGTGTACGATTCTAAAAATATATATTCGACTTGGCTCATGAATTATGACAAAATAAATAAATATAGCTATCGGTTGAAATAAAATAAAACTTAATCAATATAACAATTGAAATTTCCATATAGCCTAACAATGAAGTAGTACAAGACTAATTTGACTTAACGTACAAACAAACATACAAAAGACTTTATTTATATCTGAAAAACAAAATAATGAACTTTCAGAAAAAACTAAACTACTGATTTCTGCCTTATCGTTTAGAATTTAAAATTGGAATCTTATTTACATAAAACCTATTGAATTATACCTATTTCTATAAGAATGAAAAACCTCTATTTAGTACAAATAACAAAATGGAACACGATCATTAAAAATGAGGAGATTTAATGTATGTCTTACTTTATTATTACTTATAACATTATCCAAATTTATCTTACTTCGAATTCTTGCTAAGTCATGTAACTATGACTAATTGAGCGTGAAACAAAATTAAAAAGAAAATTTTTGAAGCTTATCCTTTGCATGTGCAAGTTTATTCTTTCCGGTAAAAATCTACCGGTAAAAAATACCGGTCACTCGATGCACTGGTTACGTGTCCAATGTTTACAAATAAGATAACTGTAGATCTTCAGCTCGTTGCTTGTTAGTTGAATTAGCGCAAATATAAAACGCATAGTAACTATAATTTACAGCGCATAGGTTTTTTATTAAACTAGACGAGTTTTACATTTGTTGTGTTGAAAATGGTGAGCAGTATTAAACAATACAAATTGACCTCTGACTAAAAAGTACGAAACGTTTGTTGTTTTTTTAAATAAAGCTTTTAATGAATTGTTGATAGTTGATACTTATATAGTTTATGTAAAGTAAATGACACGAATATGTACTGTGAGGAATATAGTTACTGAATGTGGATTACATCGAATGCTTTACTCAAGTCTAGGAATAGAGAGATTTTATGTAGGAAGCTTAGAGTTTGTATGAAATGGAAGTACTACTATAATTGCAAACTAGTGAAGGAAAATATGAAGATTATTCTTACATATTGGAACATCTGAGTAGCATTGGAACTTTATTATCACCTATAACATTGAGTATAAAAATAAGTTTAGTGGTGACTCGACAGCAAGAATGTTTAAAGTAAAGGTACAGTCAACGCTAAAAGTGCAGTCCCGGTAACTTTTTATATGGTTTACGTTTTTAAGAACAAAAGACAATATTTTCCATTTCGAAGCACGCGAACGTATAGTGTCCACGACAATGCATAGTCGCGCCAGTTTTAAAATGTTAAATATTGTCTTTTGTTCTTATAAACTTAAGCTTTATAAAAAGTTACCGGGACTGCACTTTTAGCGCTGACTGTACATGAAAGGTTTTTAAGAAACGCATAGCAAAATTCAGTCACTATATTCTGATTAATATAAATATTTATTGTAACGGTATCCTATTGAAACAAATTTATTTTATTAATCGATTAACACATGTGTTGTCACTACTTATTGAGAGTCCGAAAAGCGGAAAATATAATAAAGATATATAAATAGAGATTACAAAAATACAATGTACTTTTCATTTATGTTCCTTTCTTATTATACACACTTTAATACTAAAAATGATAGGTTAGCATACTGACATATACATGCAAAAGCAACCCATTTAATCTAAAAATGAAAAGTATGAAAGGAATCATAAAAAATCTCATGCTAGTCTGTGGCGTAAATCGAATGCCAACCAGGAAAATTGGAATCAATTGGTCAATGGGTTAGAAATCGGTTACGAATGTTCCGTGAGACATCACCATCCCCATATTCCTGCTAAAAATTACCTAGAAGACACTAAATATCCCAGGTTCTGTCGACCTCGAAAGGGAAATGAAGGGCTTCAAGCACTTGAATATGTATGTAAAATTCTGTATACTGCATGAAAATACAAACCGTAAATGTGTGTATGTATATTACGTGTTCGTATTTAGTGGCCTAAATATAGAATACAGAAAAACAACAGTTTTCTCAATCAATTATTTTTTCAAACAATTTTTTAGTATTCTTCTCAACTTCACCCAACATTTTGACACATTCTCGAACCCAAGACTTCAGGGTAACGAGTACCGTAACTTAACTTTGAAATACACTAGGAAGGCTATCAAAGCGGCCAAGGCTGCTCCGGCTAAGAAGGAACTTTCTGGATCCCTCCTTAGGCCTCCAGATTTTTCAACCACCACACTCTGGAATATAAATAAATATACTTGTGAAAGATCACTACAAAAGTGGTTAGAATGTGGAAAAAATATGCTCGTTGTAGAGATTTTATTAATATTATAAAGTGGTTTGAACGTAGAAAGAATTTACGTCGTCGCCATGGTTTGTGTAAATTGAAGAAAGGGAGATTTTAGCTTTTTTAAAATATGGAATTCTTTTCGTGCTTCCCATCTGCCCTCGAGACTTATGGACAGAAAATATTTAAGCTTAAATATTAGGGTAGTATTTTAGTTAGACTGAGAAGATAATTCGTCCCCGATTTCTGTCTACTCGAAGAATCAAAATATATGAACTATCTATTTACTAAATGAGACCGGGTCATAAAGCAAATAAAATGAGTATAATTCGCGAGTGTGTAAAGATAACTATATTAACTATGTTATTCAGTGTGTAATGTAAAAACTACGTCCGTAAATACGAAGATGGTTACGCAAACCACCGACTAACCCTGCAAGGGTTTTAACATGAAAAATTAATGTATTTCCAAGTTCCAAATTTAAGACAAGTACAAAACTCACCCATCCGCCATGCCGTATAGCCCACGGGGTCGCGCAATAGGCCACGTGGTTCGCCGCCCAGTCAGCCGCCCTACACCATCCGCCCACGCGGACTGCCCTTGCACACACTTCGCATAGAAAGGCTAGGACTACTAATGCCCTCTGTTCTACGTGCACACAAGCCTGGAATGGAGAAAAGATTATGTAGAAGAGAAGTTATTTTAGATGCAGAGATATCATACACATTGTCTTGGGAACCCTACCTGGCTGACAGCGATGATTATAAAGATATTTTCTATGTAATTTGATTTTTATTTCTACTTTAGGTTTATAGTTTCAATTCCTTGTTTTATTGTATATAATAAATTAGAGATAAATAGGATGTATATAGTAATTATTGTTGGATTTTGAGATATCTATTAAAAGCCACCAAAGAGACGAAGTTTTAAAAGTTGGATCCAAAAATACACTAACTTATATAAATTTGGACGGAAGTAATAGAAAAGTCTATACTCACGTCTTTATGTCATATAGAATATATAGGAATATTGGTGTTTAATTGGGTCTTCAGTATATTGCTAAATAGCTTAGTAACTTTTTCGTGTAGAGGGAGTCTAAAATGACCAATGAATACGAATCATAATACGATCCTTAGATAACCCAAATTTCAAATCGCATAATGGTTGCATAAGTTGTCAATTTGTAATATGATTCAAACATGGTAATTCTGTCCTTTGATAGTTTTCTATAGGATTTTGAATTCAAAGATAAACTGCTAATCTGGCATCACAATTAATATTAATCGATCGAAAGCGATCCTGTTAACTGAGAAATTGCTTTGTTTAAAGGGATAAAGTTAGCATCAAAAATAATATTAATTTGTGATACCAGATCACATAAAAACTATCCTCTCGACTAATGAATTACTTTTCACAATAGCTATATTGTCGACGGACTAATTTCTTGTTTTAAAGGGATGAAGAACTCCATTTTACATATGTACTATGTATGTTTATACCTGACACAACTCCTGCATGATATCTTCAAAAGCCACTTCATCCAGACTGAGTAACGGAATGTGCTGGGCTCTGTCAGCCAGTCTGTTCTGGGCCTTGGACTCTCTGAACTTCTTGGCAGCCCTCTCCAGAGACCGCCAGTCTTTCCAGTACAACCACCATCCTCTGAAATATACATATAGGGACGTATACTTACTTGTTTTTATAAGTTTTTTTTGTTGTTAGTGAATCAAGAGCATTCTTGCATGGTTTTTATTTCTTTTTGAGCATGATATGTAATTTATGAATTCTGCTTTAGACACTCGCCACGTAGTCATAACTATAAATAAATAACATTAACGTCTAACATATTAAAAACAATGCACCTCTTATATTTCTTCGTAGTGAGACGGGCGTAAAATGTATGTAACATATCATCGTCGATCTTTTGGTGTTTTTAAGACATTAATATAAATACAATATATAAACCAAGTCCTCTTACAACATGACAAGACAAGAATCTATTGATGTTATATGTGTAAAGTGTATGAAGTTATATGGCCGATTTAGCTTTAAATTTACATACGCACGAGTGGCTAAGGGATATTATGTCTTATATCGGGTCCAACGTTTTGGAATACAAACTTAACCTATAATAATAATATTTGGACATCATTACACCAATTGAACTAGCCCCTCGGTAAGTAAATTTAAGACTTGTGTTAAGGGTAGGTACTAGTCAACGTATATTTAAGAAATATATATATACATATTGTATAAAGATAAATACATATATAGCATATATAATCAACAACCAGACTGCAGCAGTAGAAAAGCGTTGTTCTCAACTCTGCCACCACCGGGAATCGAACCCGGGACCTCACGATTAGCGTTCAGGTGTGTTACCGATCGCGCCACGGAGGTCGTCTAACTAAGTAACACTAACTAACTAACTAACACAGTAACTAACCTATGAATTAAACGCATTGCGTGGATTCAGATTATTTAGGTCATCTTCTCGTCTGTCTAGACTCACTGTCAACAAGGTCACAATTATCTTTTGGCATAGCGTAGATATAGGTCAAAGAATTTCGGACTAAAAATTAAGGGAAATAATATAGGCTAACAGCATGTCACCAATATTCAATATCAACGTGATTACACCCAAGAAGACCGTAAATATACGTAAGCTCAAAGAAGATTTGCTCATTGCAATAGTAATAGGGAATTATATAGATACATATATACACACACATATATAGAGTCCCTATATTCAATCCCTATGTGTCTATGCGAGGGTGTATATAGTTTGAAATATATAATATTGAGTTCTGCTGTTGTGAGGTGAATTACTTAAGAATATTGAAAAAATAAAGTACCAAAATCAGGAAGAATAAACTCCCTTAATCTCTTCGTACTCAAAAGTTAAAATCATATGTAAAATTCCCAACCTTAAAGAACATTCATATAAATCAACACTTACCTAGGATCCCTACTAGCCGTATACCCATAGCACGGCGGCGCCTTAAGCCCTTCCAACCTCAAATGCTGCAGCAGTAAGGCTCTGAACAATCTCACTCCCTTTTCTTCTTCCTCTCCCTTTATGTTGGGTCCACTCCAGTGGCCTTGGCACTCATCTCTTCTTTCTTCATCAAGAGAGACTTGCCTTAATAGAGGGGCCCTAGGACCTTCGAAATCTTCGTCTAGAGGCTGGATGCTGCAGGCTGGAAATATGATATACATATATAAAATAATTTAAATTAAATTCCTTTTATTCACACAAGACGCAGTAATACATATACACAAATAGAGAAAAGAATTAATTATATAATAATTTACATTAATGGAACCAAGCGCACATGGCAACCCCGCGCAAGTGTGAATAGGATTTGTCTCAGCTAATGTTGATTGTGTGAAATTTACACTGCCAACGCTGATATTCCGACAAACCCTTAAGTACGTACCAGCACTTCTATAAACAAATAAAATATATTATATCGTATAGTTTTAACTGAAAATACTATTGAAACTGTGCAATTTTAGTTTAGTGAGCGTCAAAGAAGAAAAAAGAAAAAATATTAATGACCTATGTGGCGAGGACGGTTCATGAAAGCTTATGGTTGGTTATCGGGTTCGATTCTCGATGCTGCTTCTGCTTTTAAAATTGGTTGTTGATTATATTCGTTATTTAGGTATTTGTCTATCTATGAGAAGTATACTTCTTAAATATTAATCACTTAATTTTGGTATGGGATTATAGTTACATGAATATTTAAATTTGATATTCATATAGAGAACTTTTTAGAATAAACAGTAGTTTGAATTACCCACAACTACGCAAACCACTAATTGCGGAAACCACGGAGCCCAATAAACTAAACTAAACTACCCACAACTACAATATTCTCGTCTTTCTAGAAGCTTTTTTTTCGAGTGATCCTTTTGTCACTTTTTACTTGAAAGTTGTTGATGTTATTCTGGAAATTATAAAACTATACTTTGAACGAGACACAAGGAATAGACTCTAAAAATTAACAAACAAACACGTTAACGATATACCATATATTCATAAATAATGATATAAAACTACTAAGGCTAATAGAATGATACCTCAAACCTATTTTACGCAAACAAACTTATAAAAACTAAGATTTCATGCTTACAAACAATTAACCTAAAAAGAAACTTTAGAGCTAATGCTTCATATACTCTGGGATATTATAAATATCTATCATATTTCTAAATAATGTATGTGCATTTTTAATCGACATTTCTCAAACCATTAAAACCAAATCACTAGATCCTATTTTCTCCTTTAGGCAATAAAGAGGCACTCTTTCGCACAAAAAGGTGAAATAAAAAGGATCTTTTTACCATAATAAGTATCGACATCGAACCTTTAATTTCATAAAAATATCATGAATTCTGGCATTGTACTACCATATCGTAGTGACCAAATGGATTGACAGTAATCCACTCACGTAATTAAAGTAAAATACTACTTTGTTTATCTACTGATCCAAAGCACTGAAACTAGATAAAAAAGCAAGAATAAACACCAAACTGCTACTTACTATGATATCCGTTTCGGGGGAGGGGTAAAATTCATAATACAGAAGCTAATATACTGACATTTATTAACTAAATAATTCAATAAACACCTTTTCATACCACAGATACGCTTTAGTTCAACCCCGTAATGGAAACAAGAATGACCTTGTTCGTAGGTTGCTAAGATCTTGACATACATTGCTCTTCCTCATTCAAGCCTTCGACACAGCCTTTGAAAAATCTATCCTATTCTATCTTAGCCTAGTTTCTTATTGAAAGAGTGGGAAGGAAAATCAAGGGTTGGTAATTTTAGGGCTGACTTTCCGTGAATTAAGTGGTTGATAACGCATGCGTAGTGAAAGGGGCTAACTTCATGATATAGGGACGAAGTTGGTGTCATGATTCAATTAACTTTAATTGGATATGTACACCTCTAACAGATCCCAAAGGGTACATAGAAATATAAGTGTTAAAGAATCAGTCTTTGCTTTTAACCGTTTGAAAAATATGAAAACAAACAAATACTCACACGACCTTTTTACCCTTATGGGGTAGTCAGAGGTTTCACGTGACTGTCTCCGCAAATGCGGAGGTTGAGCTCACGTGTTGACAGATTACTATCAATGTGACAGGTGCTAAGCCCGTGTTTCCATTTACAATATTTAAAAAGTCCCATTATATGAAAACCTCTTATGGAACCCCATGTTATTTGTTTGCTATGTTTGTTATGTATAGAATGACTTTTTATTACCTCTAGTGCTTTAGTCACCTCTTACTGCAAATTAATAAAATCTTAGTTATCTCTTACCTTATGAAAACAGCAGAATCACTACATAGTATAAAACAAAGTCGCTTTCTTTGTCCCTATGTCCCTTTGTATGCTTAAATCTTTGAAACTACTGGTTAAGATGCGGTTTTTTTAATAGATAGAGTGATTCAAGAGAAAGGTTTATATGTATAATAACATCCATTAAATAGTGGAGTAGGCTATATATTTTATACCCGTGCGAAGCCGGAGCAGGTTACTAGTTATTCACTAAATCTTAAAGTACGAGAATTATTTGTATAACAAATAAGTACTTAGATTAGACCCCTATGGCTAAGGCCTGAGTAGTGAATTCCGTGATTGAATTATGTGGTGACTTAAATAGTAGTAACAAGCCACTGTTGAGTCTAGGGGTCTATTCTAGTCATTTAATTTATCATGTTAACTTGGTTTTATCATAATTCTTAATTCACTAGTTTATCCGAGCGAAATATGAATTATTAATACCTATATAACTTTGAGAGAGACTTAATCCAAAAATATACATTTAAAATATGCTTTGTAATACACTTTTATATCGTGAGGTATTAAACATATCTACCACATCTAATATAGCAAATGGATAGACTATGTAGTATAAACGTTTATACATTACCACACAGTGTGTATGAATGAATGTTAATGAACGAAAGTAGTGAAATAAAATTGAATAACGGGAAACCATGATCTCTACCTACCTTCTATAAGGAGACCAACCAAAAGTGTGATTCTGTCTATCAAACTCAATATCATCGCAATCAAATCATTGTAACTTAGCAATGTCTATAGTGTAAATAGGTCCCAATTTATCAGTCGGAGTTCATTGGGCAACTCTGACCGGATGTGTCCAATATCCCCGGGATTATATTCAGAAACTCAGATACTGGACCATTGATGTTGGTGTTTTCATTCCATAGAGCTACTATCACTCATAGTGACTTAGAAAGATTTGTTGTTATAACTTAAATTCTAGTGTACAATTGCACGGTTTATTTAAAAGTGATTATTTTTTACGGAATATTATTTTCTAATACGAAGTTTTGGTGCTAAGATAAATTAGATAGGTTCAAGTTTGTAAATCGATTGGTAATTTTAAATATTTAAAGTTTTTAACAGAATAACTCTTCCTATTACTCGATTTTAGCTGTGAAAAATTGTGTATTGATTCAAAATTTTAAAGGATTTTTAAAGGATGTTACAAAAGTGTTGGTGCTAAACTATTCGAGTTGGAAATGTGAAAAATGCCAATGAAATCCGATTCCAAAAAGAAACTAACACAAGATACCAATTCAAAACCCTGTAGACTATCAATAGTAGCGTGTCTTTGTGCCTTCCTATCCATTGCCATTCACGTTAGCAATTTCATAGACAATCATGGTGTTGAAACGGAAATGGAAAGACTGGTTAAGGCGATTGTCCAAACTGAGTTTGAGCAAAAAGTCCAAGGTTACTCCCGCCAAAGGAACAGGTACAGAAGAGAAGCAATGCTTGTGAGTATTGTATTCAATAAGTGATTGTTATTCTTAGTTATCTGAGTACCGTACCTATAATCTGCGATATCACTTAAAAGGGAAAACCAGTAAATTATAATATTAATTTCATCTGATATTTAAATTTTGCACACATACTTGGCAGTTCATGTTACAAAGCTCGCTTAGGTACAAAACGTTTCGTTTCTTCAATTCCTCCAATTCAATGTATCTATTTAAATGTCCACTGCTGGACATACCCCTCCTCGAGGCCACAGGATATAAAAACTATTTCTCGTTATTCTCATACAGCGACTATCAGCGATCTTCTTCGCGTCATTGGTCCATCTTGTAGATTTTGCCAAAGTGAAATCTTAATTCGAAAAACATTTTGAAATATACTAATTATCAGCATCTGTTCATGCCGCCATTTGACATTTGTCCTCTCACACTGATCGTAATAAGATGCATAATATAACGTTAAGGTAATTATGGTTACTCTGGAAAAAGTCAATTATTCCCTAGTAAATTAAGAAACTATGTAAATTAATTTCAGTGGACGATCGGCATTGCACTATGTAACCAATATCCCAACCATATATAAAACTACACTACGTTTGCCGAACTGGCAAGTAAACGTAGTGTAGGACGCCCCCCTGCCAGGTGGACCGATGACCTCAAGAAGGTTGCTGGTAGTGGCTGGATGAGGGCCACGAAAGATCGTCTTTTGTGGCGTACCCTTGGGGAGGCCTACGTCCAGCAGTGGACTAGTACAGGCCGATTGATTGATTGATTGATATAAAACTAAACGCACACATCACCATGTCACCAGAAACCCTCAATCCAAGTCCAAGAAGACAACACGGTGGCTCCGCACGTGGAGTTCTTCAACCCCAAAATGAGGCCGCAGCTGGAGGAGAAGGACGCCATCGAGATGAAGAAGACGGGAGCCCCCGGACCAGCACCAGGGGGCGACACCTGGGTCTGGCTCACCAGTTACTCCAGGGTGCCTGTGAGTGGAAGTAAAAGTTTATTCTGTGCACGTAGTACATCAGCAAGCTTTATAAAAAAGAATGAGTATCTATCTAAAGTTTTGGTCGTAAATTCGACGTAGCTCAGTTGTTTGGATTAGCTCTGTATCAGTGGCTACAGGGTCAATGTCTAAAAGTTACGGAACAGAGAATTAGCACCATGCAATGCACTGAGGGCATTCACAAGGGTAGAAATTACAGCCCTGGTATTTCGATATACCCTTGTTTTTAAAGAGATATTGTTGATCTACAATCTTTTATATATGTACTTAATGTTTTTAATAATAGTAGTCTTGATGCATTGAAAACAGAATTATGGACTCAGATCACATAAATTCATGTATGTGAATGTACATTCATATCATTCAATGTCTCCTGGATACAGCAATGAGGATACACTTCAATTATTAATTTAATCAAAATTATGATACGAGGATGGCGTATCATACAATATTTAACTTTTAATATACTCCGTTGAGATAATTGTAACAAGAATTACCTCTTGCAAGTAAAAGCATTACAATTTCAACTGTAGAACTAATTTACTTACAATACTAATCTCTTTAATTCCAGTACACAGTAGTTCAGGGTTTCTGCAAAGCTACCCAAGACTACTGTCCCCCAGGGGTCCAAGGGCCTAAAGGTCCCGCTGGACATCCGGGTCCTAAAGGGGATAGGGGAGACCAAGGAGCTCCAGGGGTCGCTGGTAAACCAGGCTCTAGGGGACCGTTGGGACCACCTGGCCCAAAAGGTAAGCTAATGATGACATAGATATAAGTGATGGTTATCGCTCGTAGTGTAGTCTATTCAGCCTTTACGAAGTAGGTTGTAAATAGCTAGACAAAACCATATTTTCATATGGTTATACAAATTAACAGTTAGCACATAACTCGATTTGTTGTCGTAGCTGTGAACAGGCGATGACTATTGCCCATTTAAGATACTAGTGTTTTTAACGATGTTTTTCCTCACCATCAAAGTAATATAACAATTTTAGTCAAATTGTATCCGGAGCTTAATAAACTTCTATCTAACCACCCGACACCTCGTTTCATTTCCACAAAATGATGGAAAATGTTTTCGTAACACTATATATCTTTTCCAATTTCAGGAGAAAGAGGATTCCCTGGCAACCCAGGGTTGGACGGTCGGGACGGGATCCCAGGTGAACCGGGCTTGGACGGGATGTCCGGGAGGAACGGCGCTGACGGAGCTCCCGGGAAGGACGGAAGAGATGGGATGCCAGGAAAAGACGGAATGCCAGGGAAGAATGGAAAGGACGGCAAAGATGGTAAGAAGTACATTGTTTCCGTTGCTTATATTCTGTGTGTTGTAAGCCAAGAACATTTTTACCTTCAGTCACTTTTAGCATATATGGCTAGTAGTTGGTGACCTATCGCCTTGTCAATTTCATAATAGGTGTCCATGGAATTGTCTTCAGTTTGACATGCTGATGATGCAGTGCATTTAATATACAATTTTATGGTCTAGTTTCGAAGCAAGGTTTGAAGAAGAAAGAATTTGCAATGAATATAACATAAAATTGGTCAAATGTAGTAAGGCTCATGTAATTTTATAAAATAATTACCTAACTTAATGTAAACGGTAGCAATATTTGGTAGACTTTTCAACAGTATTTTGTATACTTCAGGTAAACCAGGAGTCCTAGGACCACCCGGTCTTAGAGGACTGAAAGGGGACAAGGGGCCAATAGGACCCAAAGGGCAGAGAGGCAACGACGGTCGGGATGGGATGCCAGGCAGACCCGGTCTCTCCATTTACAACTATACCAGAGAAAAGGAGCTGTTTATACCACCTACGTTTGGACGTGAGTATAAAATCCGACTTCAGCAATCTTTATAAAAAAGAATGAGTATCTTTTAGATAGTTTTGGTTTATCTGTAGCAAAAATGACCTAAGTCACTTTTTATGGGTACTCTTATGTATTTTAGTCAAATAAGTATAACAAACTACAAAGAATGGCAGTTAGCTTTAAACTATATCAAGGTAATTTTGAACATAATATCTTAAATCCATGAACCCAAGACAAAATTGTGCTGGGTCACTTATAACAATCAACTATCGTGTCCATGATATAAGTATCAGTATAAGGTGACAGGTTCCATTTAGGCTTCATACGCCATTTTGAACTAAAATTAATCTTACCATCCATCTTCTTCTTACTTCTTTTTTCAGAGGACCACACTCGCGTGATAGTGAGAGAAGGAGACACTCTCCGCCTGACTTGCAACCCCATGGGGAGGCCAGAGCCTACGGTGGAGTGGCGGAGACTCGACTCCACTGCTGTTATACAGGTGAGGGAAGATTGGAAAGAAGTTTGGGGATAAAATAGTCCTGTTACATGTTTATTTCTTCGTTTTTTTTGTGATTGAACTCAACCTATAAACTGATGATAGAAGATTGAAGTGAAGATAGAATATTAAGAATTTATAGAATAGAACTAAAGATTTGCATAATCGAATCTCTGAAAGATTTGCATATTCTATATGCTATATTCTTCAGGGTTCCTGGAGAGACGCCTCAGTCCCTGGTCACGTTCTGAACATCCCCAACGTGTCCCGCTGGCATACAGGGAAGTATGTTTGCTTCGCCAACAACGGCATACAACCGCCAGCGAATCAGACTACCGATGTTGAAGTGCATTGTAAGTATATAGCAAACCAGCGACCCGCTCCGGCTTCGTATGGATATAAAAAATATAGCCTACTCCACTATTTAATAGATGTTATTATACATACATATAAACCTTCCTCTTGAATCACTCTATCTATTAAAAAAACCGCATCAAAATCCGTTGCGTAGTTTCAAAGATTTAATCATACAAAGGGACATAGGGACAGAGAAAGCGACTTTGTTTTATACTATGTAGTGATGATATGAAATGCTTATTATTCAACGTAAAGATCATTAATATCACTTATTGAAAGTCAAAAAATACATATGCAGACATGTGCCAATAAGCCCTATGTAAGCTGGGACGTAAAAAGAATGCTGACTAGCTGCCGTTCTTCCCGGCATGTCGTAGGAGGACTAAAGGACTAGGGGTAAAAGGTAAAGGGTCTTTTGTCATATGACATTGGAACCGCGATGTTCATACTACAAATTGACCTACGAGAGAATCTCTGAAAATAATTAAAGGACGTACATCTATGTATGAAGACATGTACAATATCAGTTCAAGATATACGGGTTATTATTTTTATTGCAAATGTTTTACTCAGTAACTACCTACAAAATAACCAATATAATTTATTTTCCCTTTTGATGAATAATGTACATTTTCCTTTCAGTTAGTCCATACATTCGAGTACAAAATAACGTTGTTTATGCTACTAACAAGACAGTCAGGATCGAATGCGAGGTTTGTATTATATGCCTATTCGAAGTTACAATTAGTCTAGAGAGTATTCAACACCTAACATTCCAGGTGGTGTTCTATGTCACCGTATAAAAATACTATTACCTATTCCTATGAATAGGCAGGTTTCTTCCTAGGAGATTTCCCTTATTAATTAATTATATTAATGGTTCTATTATTTTACAATTAAACAGCGAAAATGTACACAGAAATTCAATGCCTTATTGGTTCAGATCCTATCGTTTCACTAGCATACATCAAATAAAAATTCCTAATATAAAAAGACCAACTAATTTATACTTATATTTCCATCCCGGTACAAGTATTATAATTCCAACTTATATTATATTAATTGCATACATATCACGCCCTTTTCTCTGTAAAGGTGCGCAGACATCACAGATTCCCATTTTTACTACTTTATTAACATCCACACACCTCCTCATACATACTCGGTGGTTATAGGTACTTCTAAGGTCACCTTTTTAATGTTTCACATTTTCAACATATCCTTTACCTTTTCATATTCCTAACTAATATACTATATAACAGTCAGACGCTATATTAAAAAAAGGTGACGTTAGGAGTACCTATAACCGCCGAAAGTGTATTGGAGGATGTATGAATGTCAATGAAGCGAAAGTGGTCTGTCAGGATCGGGACAAATGGGGATCCGTGATCTCTGCCTACCCCTCTACAGGGAATCAGGCGTGATGTGTATGTATGTATTGTGTAATGAGAGATGAATAAGGTTGTAATGAGTTTTGGTTATGTATGTATTATGTCATTTCCACCAAGGTACAAGCGTGGCCCGAGCCAGTCTTAGCTTGGGAGATCGATGGCATAACAGTCGAGGGGCTGAGGTACAAGACCGAAGTCGCCTCTACCCATGTCCCGTGGAGTTGGATCATGAGGCTCGAGATCCCAGGAGTTAGGGACTTCGATTTGCGACAGTACAGCTGCGTAGCTAAGAATGAAGTTAACAACCAAACTGTGAAGGGGAATATTCGGTTGATGTGTAAGTTTCTATTCTTTGTTTTTCTACTTTGAGCACATACATACACATCACACATGATTCCCTGTAGAGAGGTAGGCAGAGATCACGAATCGCCATTTGCACCGATCCTGTCAAATTTCGCTTCATTGACATTCGCTCACCTCCTCATACACACTCGGTGGTTATAGATACTTCTATTGTCATCCTCTTTCAATATAGTGTGTATCTGTCTGACATACATTAGACACATTATTAAAATTTATACATACAATTCTATGTACATGCTTCAGCGCGCACTTTCCTGGAGAGTGACGTTGGCGAGGTTTTGCTCTAGGTGGATGTACGGAATGCCTTTAATTCTGTTGACAGGGCAGCCTTGTTGATACAAATACGAGAACAAAATACCTCTGGCATATAGTTATCTTTGGCAATGCTATAGTAAAATCTTCAAAATTAATATACAAGCAAAATTTTTAGATTCAAGTGTTGGATGTCAACAAGGCGACCCCTTGGGCCAGCCATTTTCAGTCTCGCGATACAGCCACATATTGAAGCTATATCTTCAGGGTTCAAATGTATGGTATCTCGATGTACGGCACTCTTGGTGGCGAAGCGAATACAGTATTTAATGATTTACAAAAACTTATTCAAAATTTCTCTACAATAGGTCTTACATTAAATAATCAAAAATGTGAACTTTATATAAATCAACAATTGAGTTTGGAACAAAAAGCCGAAATTAGTAAAAAATTTGATTCAATAGCACCGAATATAAAAATTTTATCTAAAGACTCGCTTCGTCTCCTCGGCGCCCCTTTGAACGACGAATCCTTACCCGCCTTCATTCAAGAAAAAATTGCAAAATTTTATGAATCCTCCGTACGATTGGAAAACATATAGAAAGAAGAGAAAGAAAGAAAGAAAACTTTATTCACTAACATACAAAAATACAAACATGGAAAAAAAAAATATGCAAAGAACACCGTTGATGCAGTGAAGAGGTGCTGCCTCAGTATACGATGTAGCTAGGCTACATCACTGGTCCTCCGGCAGCACCCGATTCGGAAACTGTCACAAGCTGCATATAATAAATAACGAACATACACAAAATAATTCATTTATATAACCATCGTGACAAATACAGATTTAATACTCATACATAAAATTGATACACTATAATTCATAATCATACTTTGGGGAACATAAACAAGAACATTAGTTAAAGACATGTAAATAGATATAGTCATATACATAGATACACACTCATACATATACGTACATACACATTATATATATACACACACATACATATATATACACTATAGACTGTAGTAACATCATGAACATCATATAAACATACATTTATATATTTCAGACACATACACATTAATTCAAACAATTTATAGAAAGAAAATATTTATATACGAGTATATATGGTATTTGCACTGACAAGGTGAGACATTGATAGGATTTAGGGTAAGGATTTCTGTTGTTCGAGAAGACAAGCCTTATACCTACGGTAGAAGGCGCCCCTAGAAGCAACGTCGCGGATAGGTGGCGGTATATATCATTCCAGCATTTGGACGCCGCGAACTTGAAACATCCCCGAAACGCTGCTGAATGGTGCACTGGCAAAGCAGCCCTAACCTTAAAGTGACGGGGGTTTGTTGACCACTTGAGTTTTCGGTACAAGTAAGAAGGGCTCTCCGACCGAATGACACCAAACAACAACGCCGCGAAGTGCAGTCGCCTACGTGACTGCATGTTCAGCAAGTTCGCGTCGTTCAAATACAGAGTGATGCGGGATCGGTAAGGTATATGGAAGCAAAAACGGGTGCATGCGTTTTGAAACCCGTTGTATCAGTTTCCTAGTTCGCCCAAGTATACAGCTACCATAAACGACGTCACAGTAGTTCAGCCTGACAATATCAATGCTTCACTCAGGTTGACACGCAAGTCTACGCTGAGATATTCGCGGATATTGTAAAGCACCTTTAAACGGTAGAAGCAGTTCCCGACTACACTGAGAACGTGCTTCTCGAAATTAAGCCTACCGTCCATCAGCAAGCCCAGGTTCCTAACCTCTTCCACCGCCCCTATGACGTTCCCCCTGATACACTATATCATTGGCGGAAAGGACATCCATCGTACTCCGAATTTGCGACCGACTTCCAAGAACTAAAAGCTTAGACTTGGAGGGGTTCAGCGTAAGACAATTTCTATCAGACCAACACGCAATTCGTTCGAGCTCAGAATTAATGCTCCGTATGCATTCCGACATCCCCGAAGGTTTGGCAGACGCATAAAGCTGCAAATCATCAGCGTAGAGATGATATCGACTGTTTTCGATACTGCTAACGACATCGGCGCTATACAGTATAAAAGCAGAGGACCTAAGATAGAACCCTGTGGAACTCCCCTCGTCAACACACGAGGGGAAGACCACCGAGTTCCACCGTCCATCCCCCGCAGCCCAACGACTTGTGTTCGATGAGATAGATAACTATCGAACCACTTCACAGCACCGTAGAAAATCCACAATACGTCATCTTGGATAATAGCAAGGGTATGCTCAGACTATCGAAAGCTTTAGAAAAATCGAGTAATACCATTAGGGTGCTCATGCCATCGCCCTGGGCCTGGAGAACGTCGTCGACCACATTCGCCTCACATTCGCATATCACCGCAATTGGCTTACACCATCATTAAATATTGTATATTTATTCCAAATTTTTTATTTTTTCTTAGAACTAGTTATCTTTGAAAACATCATTTCTTTTTAGAACAGTTGGACAATATTATTCGGTCAACCTTATCCAAAATCCTAAATTGTAATTTCACTGATCATTGTTGGACACAGGCATCACTTCCCATTCGTTTTGGCGGGTTGGGCATTCGTTGCGCTTCGGGTGTGGCGCTCCCAGCCCTCCTCTCTTCCGTCTATGGCACGTCGGAATTGTGCCTGAAAATCGTCGACCCTAGTATGGGTCATTCATTAATGACGAGTCTAGATGAAGCGAGGGAGGCTTGGTTAGTTTTGGTTGGTCCCGGGACCGATACTCCTCTTGGTTTCGCATCGCAAAGGCTATGGGACGAGCCGCTGTGTAAACAGATTCAATTAAACCTTTTAAATTTAGTTTCTTGTGTTACACAGCGTGCTCGGCTCTTAGCGGCTGCCAGGCCAGAGTCGGGGTATTGGTTAAACGCCCTGCCTTCCGCAGTTATCGGCACACTGCTAGATAGAACCAGCTTCTCTCTAGCAGTATGTCTCAGGGTAGGCGCTAAGATTTGTGGAACACATCGCTATCGTTGTGGGACAGATGTCGATCCCTTCGGGCATCATGGGCTGTCGTGCCAGCGCAGTGCAGGTCGCCTGTCATGTCACGCGGCTCTGAATGACGTCATACGCCGCGCTCTTGTCAGCGCTCGTGTACCTGCAGTGCTGGAGCCTTCCGTTCTGGTACGCGACGATGGCAAGAGACCGGATTGTATGACGCTCATTCCATGGAAGAGTGGCAAGGCTCTGGTGTGGGATGCCACCTGCGTCGACACACTGGCGCCTTGTCATGTCTCCCGGAGCGCTGTCGAGGCGGGATCTGCTGCTGCTGCGGCAGAGAGTTTGAAGCGGCGAAAATATTCTTCACTTGGTGGGGAATATAGTTTTGTTCCTTTCGCCGTTGAAACTCTCGGCTCTTGGGGGGGCGTGGTTCATGGGGTCATAAGGGATCTTGCCCATCGCCTGCAAGAGTCCAGTGGGGATCGCAGGGCTGGTAGCTTCCTCCGCCAGAGAATCAGTCTGGCTATTCAGAGGGGGAATGCTGCCAGCATATTGGGCACTCTGCGCTCCAATGACAGCGACAATTTTTTAGATATATTTAATTTATAGGTAATTTATTTTAATTAGTTTTAAGTTTGTAAATATTTTGTACATGCTCAATTAGCATGTTAATCAGGGGCCCCAAATTTACTACTTTTTCAAAATATCTATTCAATATCAGAACAATAATAGTGTGAAGTTGGTAGGTAGTGACAAAATTCGCCATTTTTAAAGCGAATTTTGTCACTTTTGCTGATATCAATCGTGATATTTGGCAGTTTTGCTAAATCCACTACCAACTTCACACTTTTACTGATCTAATATTTAATTGCATTTGTGTTAAAACATATAATAGAATAGGGCCCAAAAAGGCGTAAATTACCCCTATTCTTCCCGGCATGTCGTTAACGTTTTAGGCGATGGGTTAGCAACCTGTCTTCAATATTCCATATCAATGCCATAGTATTTAGACTTAAGACTAAGCTGATACTGTCTCAGAAGTTCTATCTATCCCGAAAGGGGTTGACGGCAGCTAATGTACAGTCAGCGCTAAAAGTGCAGGCCCAGTAATTTTTTATAAGGTTCACGTTTATAAGAACAAAAGATAATATTTTATACGTACAATACGTTTGCATGCTTCGAAATGAAAAATATTGCCTTTTGTTCTTATAAACGTAAATATAAAAAGTTACTGGGGCTGCACTTTTAGCTTTGACTCTACATGTATGTCATATGTTTATCTAATATTTAGCACCTGAACGTAATTTCCCTGTGTTTGTAAGTAATTAAGTAAAGCCATTAAATAAATAAATGATTGTAGTGAGTAAAAGCTCACTAATGGCGTAGTTTATATATTATTAACGTAACCCCATTGCCTTTGTCACGTCATCAGTGGGAGTACGGTAAATGGGTTCTTCTGCTAGTCTGGGACGTAAGAATTATGTTATTAGCTGCCTCTATGATGTGTTAAAAAAGAGGAGTGAAAAATGTAGATTTTTCTGGGTTGGAAAGACAGAAGAATTACCTAAATACCTTATTCTACACAAACACTTACATTCACTTCCCTTTCAGGGCAGAACCTCGCTAAAACTCTTATTATCTTTGTATTATTATGTAAATGACAGTGCCGTTAGATATTAACAAAATGTTACATAAATTCAAATTTGGAGATAGTTATATGCTGTCGATTCACAATCAATACTTTTGATGTTTTGTCTTATTCTGCTGAAGTTTCAATCGAGTAAAGCGTACCAATCAACGAAATCTATACTAATATTATAAAGCTGAAGAGTTTGTTTGTTTGAACGCGCTAATCTCAGGAACTACTGAATCGAATTCAAAAATTCTTTTCGTGTTAGATAGACCATTTATTCAGAAAGGCTTTAGGCTATATAACATCACCCTGCTACTAATAGGAGCGAAGAATATAATATAAAAATCAATTTATAATTACAGTGCCATCTATGTTTCATGTAATGAACATTTTTGAAAAAATAAAAATGTGACAAATTATTTAATATTGCTTGTTATATCATATCCTTAACATAGAGTACCCGCCACATAAGGTGGCAGTTGGAGGCGTCGCCACAGTCGCGTAATCCAGTGTTGCCAGTAAACACGCCAAAACTAGCACTCACTGTGCCATACAGCTCGATACATTATATTGAGGTTTCATTTGTAATGATCTTTGGTTGCAGAGCTATAAACTCAAATAAAACAAATTAATATACCAAAGTCAAAATATTTTTATTCAAAATAGGCCCTATCATAAGCTCTCTTTGAAAGTTATTTTATGATCTAAGTACAAATTAAAAAAACTATATATTGACAAAAGGAATATATATGAGTGAAGTGGAAGGGCGGTTACGTAGGGGCCGGCCTAATAAGACATATATGTAACAGTCAGATAGACGCTATATTGAAAAAAGGTGACGTTAGGAGTACCTATAATCGCCGAGAGTGTATTAGAGAATGTATGAATGTCAATGAAGCGAAAGTTGTCTGTCAGGATCGGGACAAATGGGGATCCGTGATCTCTGCCTACTCCTCTACAGGGAATCAGGCGTGATGTGTATGTATGTATGTAAAAAAACTATTTCAAACATGGCACTGAGCATTGTCTTTACATATTTTTACCGAGGTTAGTTCACCAACCATTTCGGCTGCTCAAGATGCCACGTCATGAAGACCACGACCGCTCTGATAAGAGCGTAACGATTGAGAAGAAGAAGTTCAGCGGAGACCCTTGGAGAAGAACTAACAAGAAACTCCAGAAATCAATTTATTATAATCACCCTTAACAAACATAAAAATTACAAAGAGTGGGCAAAAAACACAACGCTGGTAATACTAAATTTACCTTTCATACAAAATAACACGCAATGGCGGAAACGTCAAATTTAGTTCCAAGTTTGGCTACTGCCACCTTATGTGGCGGGTACTCTACTCGTCCTAACCACATTTTTATTTTATTTATTCTAGTACCGTCTCCAGACCAGAACCTCATAGTCAATCAGCCAATGGAGTTCGGAGCCAGGCCTCCCACTCTCACCTCTTACGAAGAGCTGTGCCAAGTGCAAAAGTGCCCATCGTGCCCAAGGTGCGACAGAGCGCAGCTGCTCATCACTACCATGAATGGGACAGTTGGACAAAAGCCCAGGAGAAATACTAGTTAGTATAAATAGTCAAAGACAAACCATTAACCCTTGCGGGGTATAGAGGTTCAGGTTTCCATCTCCGCAATTGCGAAGGTAGTAATTCTATGGACACCTCAAACCCACGTATTGACAGATAGTCAGTACTCAATGTGTCAGTTAAGCCATGTCGCCATTTACAAGCACTAACTATTACCTGTTAGGTTTCCTCACGATGTTTTCCCTCACCGTATAATTCGATGCATTTCGTAAATGTGTTTTTATTACGAAAATGTATATAGAAATTTATTCAAGATCATTCCATTGGTACATGCTCATCGGGATTTGAATCCTGTACCCAATGATACAGAGCCAAGCCCCAAACCACTGAGCCACTTGAATACGTATAAATTGTATAATGGAAGGTAGAAGGTAGAGTTGGACGGGGTAGGCCGCGTAGAACTTATAAAGATCAAATTGGAGACGTTCTTCTCAAGCGGGTGTAGTGAGAAGAACAGAAGAGCATTTATGAGAAGGTTAATGAGTGTGAGTGAAGCAAGAGAGATTTGTCAAGATAGTTTCAGTTGGCGATCGATAGTCTTAGCCTATCCCGTTGGGGACATAGGCGTGTTTGTAAGTATAATATATAAAGGTATTTGTAAGTCCTTAAATCCCTTATGGAGTGGGAAGGACTTTAAAGCTATTATATCTCGAATGCATGGTATATTCTCATAAAAAAAAACATTAACATTATCTATCAGTCGTCTCTGGTTCATCAACAAAGTCAGCAGCTCAGTGAAAGTAGGAAATACAAATACTTATTTTCGGCTGAATATAGTCAATTGTGATTCTAAACTGGCGAAATATATTTACTTTGGAATTATATTTGAATCCTCAACTTGAACGAACCGAAGAACAAAGAAGAGAAGAATTGGAGCTTCGACTTCATTTTTCTTTGGTTGTTGCGGCTGGCGGCGTTGGTGTAACCATGGTGACTGAATAACAAGTGCAAACGCGGCATCAGTGTTAATACTTGAGCCGACAGAACCTTAGTGGTGAAAGGTTTATTAAAGAAATAAAAAAATCTATTAATCTAATAATGTTCTTTCATACAATAAAATGAGTAATAAAAATATTGTGTTTAGATTGCCAGCTATACGCAATCGGAAAGCCTGTCTACCATCACTACAAAGACGAGCTTTATGGCGCGTGGCTTCGGGATTCGAACCCCGTGGAAGCACAGGTAAGTTCTAATACATATACTCACGCCTTTAAATCCATTTGGAGTAAATAGAACGGTGGAAACACACTTAGAACTACCGTCAAATGTTTATGTATGTTGTACTCCTTGAAATGATGTAAAAGGCGACCAGAGGACTAAAGGTAAATGAAATTGATAAGAATTGGATCTGTAAACAATACCATAGAAAAAAGACAAACGTGTTCACGATCTTTAACCCTTGCGGGGTAGTCAAAGGTTCAGGTTTCCATCTCCGCAATTGTGAAGGTAGTAATTCTATGGCCACCTCGAATCCACGTGTTGACCAGAAAGTCAGTACTCAATGTGACAGGTGGTAAGCCATGTTACCATTTACAAGCACTGACTATTATGTTCGTGGCACAGGTTGGTTTCCTCACGATGTTTTCCCTCACCTTAATACTATATAAATAACATATAAATATACATATATTCACTTTCTCCCTATCAAAACAAAACCATGGCTACATACTATCACCTCAGTATTGTACCTATGTATGTAAGTCTTGTTCTTACTTCTTTTGTAGAAAGAAAAGATATGGACCACGCAAGAAAATGACGTGGAGAGACTAAGGGAATACAGGTCTAAAGCCAGCTTCAAAAATGACCACGTTGACGAGTTCCATAAGCTACAGAAACCATTCTTCGTAAGTAGTGTGATTATGAATTATAACGACATCTCTTGGACAATGATTGTGCTTTTTCACACGCATATTATATTCATGCCTATATGTCTCTAATGGGGTAGGTTGAGACTATTATATTGGCAATGCGTGCACCTAAGCTATATGTGCAAAGATAATTTGTTTTTGTAACAGGCACTGGGCAAAAAAACCTTGAAAGTCGATGTTTCTTGTTGGTTTTTCTCCGAGCCAGGGCTTCCGAACTAACGGTAGAATTTCAATAATACTTGTACTTATGTTGAATAAAAACATTTGATACAGCTACGCTATCTGGAACGATCCTGACAAATCTCGAATGCTTTTTACACCTATTAACCTTCTTATTTATGCTCTTCGTTTTCATGAAAGTAAATTTTCTTTATTCGTCTGGCAAATAAACCGGATATTCAGCTGCTTTCTTTGTGGTATGCCTGACCTATCGATGTAATCTGTTGCTCGATGGGCTAGCAAATCAACACCAGTATTACTTATTAATACCACCACAACCCCAATGGTTAAGCTAAAGGTAAATAAGGAGACGTAGCTATTTCATCTCCGATATTATGACTATCCCAAAAATGATTGAATAACTACTAGTAAAAGTATCTGCCTATATTTTCACTCTATATCCACTATATTTCGACGACCTCCATGGCGCGATCGGTTAGACACCTGAACGGTAATCGTAGGGTCCCGGGTTCGATTCCCGGTGGTGGCAGAGTTTAGAACTACGCCTTTCTACTGCTTTCCAGTCTGGTCGTTGATTATATATGCTATATATGTATTTATCTATATATAATATGTATACATTTCTTAAATATACGTTGACTAGTACTCTTAACACAAGTCTTAAATGTATACTGCATCAATGTATATGCCTAGCTGCATCGTATACTGAGGCAGCACCTTTTCACTGCATCAAGGTTTCCATTTTATTGTTGTAATGTTTGTATTGTGTCCTAATGCAGTGAATAAACTATTTTTCTTTCTTTCTTTCTTTTACTTACCAATGGGTTAGTTCAATTGGTGTAATAATGTCCAAATATTATTATTATATTTTCACAACATTTGCTACCCTTAGAAACTTCCACATACCATTCTACTAACATAACACCCCTGTTCACCTTACAGGGAAACGGTCACGTAGTATATAGTGGTTCATTCTTCTACCAAGCCAATGAATCTGGGCACCCAGGAGATATCATTCGATACGACCTATCACAGAGCAGAATCAAGTCTGTGCACTTACCTCACGCGGCGGGAAGGTTGTATTCTGCGCAGCATAACCAGGTAAGGGGAATAACAGTAAGACAGACCTTACTGTATAAGCTCTCTTATAGTAATTATTATTTGACAACCTCCGTGGCGCGATCGGTTAACCGCCTGAACGTTAATCGTGAGGTCCCAGGTTCGATTCCCGATGGAGGCTGAGTTAAGAACTACACTTTCTTCTACTTTGCAGTCTGGTCGTTGATATATTATGTATTTACCTTTATATTATAAGTGCATATCTCTTAAATTTACGTTGACTAGTACCCTTAACACAAATCCTAAATGTACTTAACATAGGGCTAGTTCAATTGGTGTAATAATGTCCAAATATTATAATAATCAAAGTTCGTGAATAATTAGCTTTCTTTATGCATGTTGTAGGAGGCGATTAAATAGTTTAAGGTTATTCTTATGGTGGCAAAGGAATACAAGGTCTGTCCATTCTGAAATTGATATACAGGAAAAATCTTATGTATTTATTTGCACAGGTGGACTTCAGTGCAGATGACAATGGTCTCTGGGCGATTTACTCCATCGCAGGATCTAATAATACTGCTGTAGCTAAGGTAAGATACATATGTACAGACAACGCTAAAAGTGCAGTCCCAGTAAATGATTATAAGGTTTGAGTTTATAAGAACAAAAGACAATATTTTACATTATAAAACTGGTTATGCATTGTCATGGCCACTATACGTTCGCGTGCTTCGAAATGTAAAATATTGTGTTTTGTTCTTATAAATGTTAACGTTACAAAAAGTTACTGGGATTGAACTTTTAGCGTTGACGTACATACGTACATATTGTGTTTCCATTTACGGTGTTCCTATTCTCTATTCTGTATATATCATATAGATTTACTCACCTGATCCTCACAATCAACAATAATCTAATTACATTTTCATCTGAAAAATATTTTTTTTTTCCTATATTTCCATGTGTAAAGGAGGTGACTTATGCCTTTATTTATAACGATAGGACTTAAAGACTTGATGTTTAATAGTAATATTATTAAATACTAAATTATTGATTTTTATTTCAGCTCAGTTTTGATCAGAATAAGGTAAGATATTAATTTATTGTTGTTAAAAACAAGTTTCCTAAAGATTGAATAGTAAATAAAATCCAATAACTATGTATTATCGAACATAATTACAAAATCTTTATATTTTTTTTATCGAATCAAGAATTTAAATATAATAATTCATTTGACAGGATGACTTGAACATCGACTACATTTGGAACATATCCCTGAGTCATAACCAGGTAATTTCATAAAATTTATTACTAAAACACTAGCTGGAGTACTCGAATCTTTTAATTTAAATATATGGATAAACACAATATTT
>JAMBLF010001570.1:0-65411 GCA_030578115.1 Leucoptera coffeella
ATTGTAGTTTAAATTCATCATTCTTCTACCTTAAGGGAAGCTTTGTCATAGGTGGTGGAATGGTTACGGCTCAGAAATGCTGCCAACATACATTAAACTTACAAGAGTAGATTTCTTTAAATGTTTTTTCTCATTCACTTGCACCTTAAGCAATAAGCTCCTAGTATGAACTCTATTTTTATACATGAATGAATGTTTCATTAGAAAATAAATCTAAAGAAGAGTAAATAATGGTTTATAGAGCTAGTCATAAGTCAAGAGTAACTATAACCGCCAAGTGTGTATGAGTGTCAATGAAGAGAAAGTATTTTGTCAGAATCGGGAATCTTGCGTGATGTGAATGTATGTATGTTACAGGGCAAAAGTCTAGTTATTCTCCCTAGAAACGTATATACTAGCTCGTTTATGAGGGCTTTAACTTCAGCTACTTAGAACAGTAATAATGTTTTAGTGCCATTTTTATAACCTTTTCTTTTCACCTAACGGATTCGTCGATGGTCGTTAATGCTATGAGTAGGGAACCATACGTTTCGTAAGGTAGTTGTTCGTTAATTCATAAATTAATTACCTCTTCCGTAAAAGCTGTTTTTCCAACTTTTAGGGATTCGACTTGAGTATGTATTTGTTTTGTATAGACGTATTTCAATGTATGTATGGATGTATTGTCTGGAGCCGTGGTATTTATTCTTTGCAGGTTTTCCTTTACAGAATGCCAATAGTGTAAGTAGATTTATTGTTAAGGTTAGTATTTAATTTTATTGTATATTGTACATAGGTTTTTTTTTCTTTCTTTAAGTGATATTTATGATCCTTATGTTGAATAAAAAGCATTTTATTTCATTATAAAAAAAGTTCCTTTCATAGCCCTCAACTTTTGCGAAGTAGTAACAAAGCGCCAAATAGATAAGAATATTGATTTTCGGTGGTCGACTGTTTACCTTATTGGCTAGTTTACTAATCAAATAAATTGTTATATCAATTCTGTTAATCAATTATATGACTCATTGATTTCATAAAATAATCTACTGCATATATATTTCGTGATGCTATGTTTATAAGAGAGTTTTAGTACAGGACATTGGTACAGGATGCTAGCTCATTGCCAAGTGAATTTAATTTACCTCTAGTCCATTATACACCTCCTACGACATGACCGGAAGAACGGCACCTAATTAGCATTCTTTTCACGTCCCAGACAAGTTCGATACGTAAATGTTATAAGTGCTTCAAGAATCTAATAAAGATATACATCTTATATAGATATTCCAATATATATACCTATACATTGTTAATAAGGTAACCTTATACTAATTTATTATTAACAATTGCATTGAATTCTTGTATATATACATAATATTTATGATGTATGGACGTATGTATCAAATAAACCATTATTATATTTTTTATATAGATGTATCTGCATACCAAAATAGTCAGAGATTATCAGTTGACTGAAAAAACCAACATATTTCCCGGGACAGGTTATTCAGTGCTTGTAAATGGCGACATGGTTTACCTCCTGTCACATTGAGTACTGGCTATGTACCTAACATGTCAATTTGAGGTGGCCACAGAATCATATTAAGACACTATAACACCTATTGAACTAACCCCTTGCTAAGTTCATTTAAGACTTGTGTTAAGGATACTAGTCAACGTCTATTTAGGACTATTATTATTTACTTTCAAGAAAGATAACATAAAATAGTATGTACATTTAACGGCCAAACTGGAAAGTAAAAGTGTAGTATTTAACTCTACCTCCATCGGGATTCGAACCAAGAACCTCACAATTAGAGTTCAGGTGGTTAACCAATCGCAAAAGTGGTCGTCAAATATCTCGTGCAAGTTTGGGGCCTAATAACAAAGCAAATAGCTATCTGTTACACGGAACCCAATACGAGTATAAGGCGACCACAAACAATGGGGTTAATTTGTTTGTTTGAACGAGGGGTCGGCCTGTGTCAATTATAATTAAGTAACCACCCAGAAATTAGATAAATTAAAGATAAGCTCATACTATTTAGTAAGTCATATAACTAGTTATTGGATAGAGTAATCACTTTAATTGACCCGTGATAGTGAAACGTAATCAGGTACCTTTTGGTAATAGTAATAATAAAGCGACAAAAACATACAAAATACAAAAAGTTTACAATGCTAACTTTACAGACTAGGGAGTATAGCTTGTGCATGGTATTGTCGCAGCAAAAAGGTTCTAACTCAGCTGGGCATGTGTTAGGACCAACAAGAGAGCAAAATTAACAATGAGATATTGAAATTTGACGAAAATTTAACAATTTGAAGACCTCCGTGGCGCGATCGGATAAACACCTGAATGCTTACCGTGAGGTCCCGGGTTCGATTCCCGGTGGAGGCAGAGAAGAACTACGCTTTTCTACTGCTTTCCAGTCTAGTCGTGTGATTATATATGTTATATATGTATTTATCTATATATAATATGTATACATTTCTTAAATATACGTTGACTAGTACCCTTAACACAAGTCTTAAATGAACTTACCAAGGGGCAAGTTCAATTGGTGTAATAATGTCCAAATATTATTATTATTATAGGTATACTATAAATAAATGTATTAATTATTATTTTGTATATTGTAAGTTTTTTGTTTTTCTTTTTACTTACATTACTTCTGGTTATAAAAGGCGACTAAGAGAAGAAGGGTTGATAGGTTTGTTAACAATATGCTCACTACATAAACGTCGGCGGAGCGTAGTCGTTGATCAGGACTATGTATTAGTGGGTACAGGGTTCTAATCCTGAAACGTGTACCAATTGAAATGAAAATTTTCGCAGTACAAAAACCATTTATGAAACGTATCGTATACTGCAGTGAAAGGAAATTTCGTGATGAAACCTTTTATTTCCGGAAAATGTAATAGTACTGGTAAATACTGACCCGGCTTTGTGCAACTGTAAACAAACTAATTGAAATAATAACCTAAAAATATATACATACATACACATCACGCCTGATTCCCTGTAGAGGGGTAGGCAGAGATCACAGATCCCCATTTGTCCCGATCCTGACAGGCCATTTTCGCTTCATTGACATTCAAACATCTTCTAATACACTCTCGGCGGTTATAGGTACACCTAACGTCACCTTTTTTTAATATAGCGTCTATCTGACTGTTATATGTCTTATTAGGCCGGCTAATACATAACCGCCCTTCCACTTCACTCATTTATATTCCTTTTGTCAATCTGCTATCATTCATCCACATAACATATCCAAAGCATAAAAAGAGATAATAATAAATATTTTCATGTCTCTGAGGTTCTGATTACACCCAAAGGCAAGGATTTTAATGTATATGAATTATTAATACACAGCCTGTACATAGGATTTACGTAATTATATTCTGTGCATGAGTTTATTTACGCTTAAAGCAAATAGTGTGAGTAAATACAATTCAGTTAATGTATTGCTCGGTTTTCCTATTTGTTTAAGTAATTTAATGTGTGTGCGGTTCCAAAACTACAAATTAGTTTATGAGAGTGATAACATTAATTTAAATTTATATATGTACATACAAACGCATCATGTCTGAATCCCTATAGAGGAAAAGGCTGAGATCACGGATCCCCATCTGTCCCAATCCTGACAAATCACTTTCGCTTCATTGACACTCACACTCCTAATTTGATATAAATTTAATTTTAGTAAAATATTTAAAGAATATTTAGTGTATCGTCGTTGTCAAACCAAAACCTGCTATTTTTAAAAACTATTTTTATTGGATAATTGAGAAAATCCTTCTCATTTTCAATTTTACATTAAAATAGTTTTGGAAAAGTTTAACAAATCCTAGATAACCACGATACACGTACTTTGATAAGGTTTTTGGAAACTATTTTTATTATTTTTTAATTATTTCATAAAAATAGCGATTTGTATACATATCTGATTTTAAACTGTCAATACAAAAGGCCATTTTATTGTAGAATATAAACTACATTATACAATAGTGGATATTAAGTTAGCGGTTGTAGACCCCCAACTTCTTATTAAAAGACCTAGGTTGGTCTGGCATGTAACAATGAATGAAATTTAAAAAAGTTATTTTTATTTACTTACATATATAATTCGCGAAAGGTGAGCGATGCTTATTTAAACTTCAAAGTCTACTTTTAAGGTACATCTTAAGAGACATCTACTATGCCAGCAATAGTTGCTTGCGTGTGTTGTAGCACCCAAATTGATTCATTGATTCAAGTGCGTACGTTGTGAAAAGTATTTATGCTATATTTAATAATTACATGTATTTATGTGTGTATATTTGTATATACGAGGATATGTATATGTGTTTTGATATATATGTATTTGTATGTATGTATGTGCATGTTTCTATGTATATTTCTTTTCTATTTTTTATTTTATATTTCTTTTTTATTTTATTTTAATATTTGTAACAAACTACATAGTTTATATTTCTATTATTGTTATTTGAGCTGTGAACCATACACGTAACCTGTTACGTAAACCACAAATTTGGCTCTGTTCCCTCTGCGGCTCAGACGGAGGATCGGCGTCGTGAACTTTCCGGTTCCCGACATATGCTGAGTCTGGGCCCTTTCACGACAGCAATGCAGCGCGCCCAACAATTACTGTTTTCAATTTTCAATTCGTATGTGTTTGTACAAATTTTTGTAATGTGTGTTGTATTGTTGTGTTTGTGAATAAACGTTTTTCTATTTCTATTCTATTTATTTGCATACATATACACACATGGATAGAACATTTTATCATACTCTCTCTTTTTACCATAAATTTTGGGGTATTTGTGTCATATAGAATAACGATGATTGGTTACTAGCATATCTCCCAAAAGATTCCACGTGCTCCTTGTCCCTTAATGACCTCCTAAAATAATATAGTAGTGTCAATCTAGTAAATAATAACAATTAAGTAAACTCAGCGGCTTTTCCTGCCGTAGCACCGACTAAGACAAACACAGTTCACGCCTCTACGTCCTTAAGGGGACAGACTATCAATCGCCATCTGGAAATCTTACTTTACAATCTATAATACCACCATCGCAATCCCAATACTTAGAAAGAGACCAAGGTATCCCTAGGTTCTGTCCACCCCAAAAGGCATATACCGTCGTGATATCTACACCACAGTTGGCCCTGGTCCAATGGAGTCCAATTCATCACGGTGATGGATGGGCCGTGATCTCCCACTGATGTATCGCTTATTGATGGATGAAATGCCTCCGCTATCTAATTACTTATGGTCTTCAATATACATGTGTCCACCTTATCGATATAGTTGCCAATCTGCTCTAAGAGGGAGGAGGGTTAAACCTTCGATACACTAAGCAGAATTCTAAATAAGTGCCGAGCTTGCTAGCAAGTCGTAGGTTGCATGCTACGGGTAAATGGTTTCGATTGGGCGATAGGCTTATTATCTTTACTGAGTACTACTATCGACTATCGGGTCAACAACTTCGTAGTTGCGGAGATGAAATCTGAACCTCTGACTACCGCCCAATGGTAAGCCGTGTCACCATTTACAAGTAGTAACAATTACGTATTTAAAAAAATTCGACGTAGCTCAGTTGTTTGGGGCTTGACTCTGTATCAGTGGGTACGGGGGTTCAAATCCCACTTGAGTATGTACCAATGGAAATTAATTTTAATGAATTTCTATGTACATTTTCGTAATAAAAACACATTTACGAAAGGCATCGAATTATACGGTGAGGGAAAACATCGTGAGGAAACCTACCTGTTCTCCGAACAGGTAATAGTTAGTGCTTGTAAATGGCGACATGGCTGACCACCTGTCACATTGAGCACTGACTATCTGGTTAACACGTGGGTTCGAGGTGTCCATAGAATTACTACCTTCGCAATTGCGGAGATGGACATCTGAACCTCTGACTACCCCGCAAGGGTTAATGGTCGTGAATGCGTTTGTTTTTGTTTGTTTTTTTGTTTTTTAACAATTACCTGTTCGGGGAACAGGTAGGTTTCCTCACGATGTTTTTCCTCACCGTAGTATTCAATCCTAGTAAATGTATTTTTAGTAAGTGATATTTAATTATATCAAACGAGTAAACATAAGACTTTTGTTTATTTCACAATTCCCGTGCTACCTATTACATTAACGACCAAAAGTGTCCTATATTCTAGTATCTGACCCATCAGCATAGACGATTAGAGATAAGAAATATTTTCATGTCTCTAAGGTTCTGTCCACACCCAAAGGAATTAAAGGATGTGAGTAATTATAATATTGTAGGACGTTTTTACACCAATTGAACTAGCCTCTTGGTAAGTACATTTAAGACTTGTGAAAAGGGTACTAGTCAACGTATAATTAAGAAATATATACTTATTATATACAGGTATACGGGTAATAGTAAGGTCGTTACCTAAACGTATTGAAAACAACGGTGGTCATTTAGTACACCAACTATGATAAATTAAAGTATGCCAAAACAATGCATTTTATTCATTTTGGACATCATGTTTCGTAGAGACATTTACAGCTTAAGAACTACACAATCGATATTTAAAAAGAAAAAGTGAAAAGTGCAAGTTTATTTTTTTCAAGCAACCGGGTTCGATTCCCGTACAGGATACAGTTATTTTTTCAAAGAAAGTATGAATGCAGTTTTTATTTTTATCAAAATCGGTGACATGGTTTCTAAGAACAAATCTTCGTATCTCTTATAGTTTCAGACTTCCCCATACTGACCGTTTTGAATGCGCCACCCTGTATAGATAAATACATATATAGCATATATAATCAACGACCAGACTGGAAAGCAGAAGAAAAGCGTAGTTCTTAATTCTGCCTCCACCGGGAATCGAACCCGGGACCTCACGATTAGCGTTCAGGCGTTCAACCGATCGCACCACGGAGGTCGTCAAAAATGTATATGCATTATAAATATACAGTCTCTACCTGTACAATCGCTACCATTTACTATCTTATTTACCAATCGCTACAACTAATAATCCGCTTAAAAGCCCCAACAAGCTTGTTCGCAACTTATCAATCCCAAAATCTTGGGGCAACCAAGGTGGAAAACTTTCCCCAATCTGACATCAGTTGGGTGTCGACTAATCGCCAGTTTTGTGGGTGTGACAAATGTCCCTCAACCCACTTCGTAAGGCCTAACTTGCAGGGCGGGCTTGAATGGAATTTGGAGGAATATATGTGTTGGAATTTGTTGTCATTTGTCATAAAGTCTTTTTGCTTAAACGAAATATGGGTAGTCTGGGCTGTGAAAAGAATGCTAGCTGCTGTTCTTTCTGGCATGTCGTAGGAAGCGACTAAGGAACAAGAGATAAAAGGAATCTATAGCGCGATGGGCTAGTAATCTGTAGTATCAATATTTATAGAGTGACCAATGAAATATTATATCTCGAAGGTTCTATCGCTTTGTTAGGAATTAAAGCATGTCTATGTATATGTATGTATGCATGAAATATACTCGTTACTTAGTATACCTACTTAAAAAAAGATATAAAAACACTTGTAAATCTCTTTAAGCATGCTTTGCAATTGTGATTGCATTGACACAGAACGTTAGTGACAGGTTGTTAGTCTATCATCCAATACATTCCATTGAATGAAACGGACATGATGTGTAAGTATTAAATAATCCGTGTCATGTCAAAGGCAAAAACCGTGTCGTTAAGCTTCGTAAACAACCAGTAAATAATGTCCCAGAGTGATTCAAAGTGATTAATTCGTGGCATTAGTCCGTGTCGTGAAAGGGTCACTTCAGTTAATGAGTTCATTTAAATGCGTCCTTTAGGTTACGATGCAAAACGGCAAGGCTAGGTTCGATTCCCGGGGCGAGAATATTGTGTATTGATGGGTTTGTAGGTATTAGAAGTACATGTAAATATGTCAAAATAAGACAAACATGACCCGACGGTAGTCAGAGGTTTGCGTAACCTCCTTGGCAATTGCGGAGGTAGTAAATGCATGCCTACATCGAACCCATTGGGTGACCATTGTCAGTACTCTATGCGACAGGCGGTAAGGCGTGCTGCCTTCACAAGAGCTGACTATCACCTGATCTGTAATAATGATCTGTTTAGTTAAATATGAGAGTGTTTATAAAGGGGAATAAAAGAGATTTTATTGAAAAGTAGATGACGCAGTGGTTGATGAAAAGTGCTGTTGAAGGTTAAAGGAACTTCTTCATGTAATCATGGTCACTGGAATAGTCTTATGTTTACAGATTTAGACAGCAATTTCTTCTGAATGAATAGGAAGATGTTTAATTAGTTTTATCCTATAAAAATCATGTATGTAAAATGATGCGAGATACATAAAATGCAAGGAGTAAGATCTAAATGGGTAGCAAGTACAATGGTCTACTGAAAATTATTTATAACATTAAAACAATTTATTTTTAAAACTTGTGAAATATTTTATACTATAACCAATATTGATAAACAAGCGGTATGGATTACCTACATTCCACCAGCACATTATACTCGTATAATTACTTAACTATATATTTTATTATCTACTACCTAATAATTTACCAACTTAAACCTAAAAGGCTCTTTACTAGATTTGAGCTCCAATTGCCTAAAACTATCCCACCTTTGGTCACTTAGCCCTGAAAGGATTAAGCCTTAACCCTCATTATAATACATGTACAAACCCTACCCCAATGTGCCACAGAACGTGTTAGCATGAATAATTCCATCCATGAAACAGCTTCTTATTAAACGAGATACGGTTACTCCGCGGGGCGCCCCCATATTAGTGCAGGCACAAATTTATGAATAAATTTCACGTGCTATTACCCTATTCACGTGAATATTCGGGAATCACGTCCCGTGTCTCGTATCGTAAACAGAGGGGTTAAAGGGGGCCTACACGAGCCCTGTTTGGCAGAATTATGAGCAGTAGCTTACGTTTTTGGCAAAGCTTTTTTAATAATGCTACACGTGTACGTGTGTAGTTACATGCATATACATTTACGTCGTTTAATCTATTGCGACGGAAAGAATCTGGGAGATATGGTATGTTTTGAAGATTGGGATTGTGTCAAATAAAACCTTGGAGACAGTATGTACTAAACATCGCCCAATAGATTCCATTATCCTTTACGTCCCAGACTAGCATGGGATGCTAAAGTATACAATACTCATACAAATGATACAAATAGATAGAAGATCTTTTATTGAATTTTTGTAATTCTGAATAATAGAGTACTTTACTTTAGGGTATTTTCTCAAAACATAGTTCGTATTTCATAAAAAATAGTTTAAAAAGGGAAGGTTACTGTTTGAAAGAAGATGTAGTGACTAAGATTGAAAAAGACATGCTTCGATGGTTTGGACATGTTATGCGGATGAATGTAAGTAGATTGATAAAAGGAATATATGTAGGTGAAATGCAAATGTGGTTACTTAGGGCCCAGGCCAATATGACATAATATGACAAACAGATAGACATCATATTAAAAAAGGGTCACGTTAGAAGTACCTATAACCTACGAGGGTGTAAGTCAAAGTGTATGCGTGTCAATGAAGCGAAATTGGTTTGTCAGGAGCGGGACACATGGAGATCCCTGATCTCTGTCTAAATCTCTACAAGGAATCAGGCGAGATGTATGTATGTACTATCTATGTACTAAACCTGTATCTGGCTTTACGTGGGTTCTAAATTATGAAATGCATCGCACAGTGCGTACATAGTAACACAAGCCATTACAAAGTGAAATGAGCTGCTTACCATTCCACAGAAAACTAATGTTATGAATAAAAAAGCCATGAATAATTCAAGTGAATTTGTGCGCTTGAATTTATTCGGCCAAATGTTCTTTCGAAACGTTCGCAACAAATAATAGTAGATTCTTGATAAATGGTCAGAATTCCCTTGATGGATAGGGACTTCAACAAAAGATAGAATGGAATGGACTTCATAGTTATATTTAGGACACTATTACGAGAATATAACCCCTTAGTAAGTACAACTAAAACTTCTGTTAAGGATACAAATCAATAAATATTCGAGATAAAAACATATTTTGCTACATATTTAAATACATATACAACAGAAAGATCTACAATAAATTACCAGTATTTATGTATGAAATAATCTTACACAGCAATAATCTTATACAGCATGAAATGATACTCTGAAATCTTTTTTCCTTTTAATCCTTAATCCTTTTAATACTAATTACGTTAAGTATAAACTCGAAAGTATTAAATCACCTAACGTTCAACTTACAGCTCTATATTGAGATAATGTAGGGCGTAATATTTCAAAATCGTCCCTTCAACCGAGTACCGCGTGAGTAATTAAAAACATTATTCGCTGCCTCATAATACGAGGCTCTGAATATTACTTGGACGGGCTCAGCGTGAAAAATTACCACACATACATGTACATACATAATTAAAAGCTATTAGGGAAAGTTCCCGTGCTAACTGGGATGTAAAAAGAAGGATAAGTAGCTGCCGTTCTTCTTGAAATGTCGTAAGCTTAGGGACTAGGTTTAAATATGTAACTATTGTGTTGTTGTCATGTTTAGTCTGTTGGTGAATGAGAAATGTAAAAATTTGCGGTATAAAGGATATGTAACTGAAATTTTTGATAAAAAATACCTTACCTACTTGCTTATACATATATATTTTTGTTTTGGTGTAGCCAATTTAAAAAGATAAACTTAAAATATTTTCACGAATTTCAGATGTAGTCATCTCAGCAATTGCGGATATATTAATACTATGGCCGCCTCGAACACCTGTGTAGATCAGATACTCAATGTGACAAATTGTTAGCTGAGCCTCCATTTACAAGGACTAAAACTGATACTAAAACTCCCTAGTAATGTAATTACTCATTTTTAAATTCGATTTAACTACAGTTGTTTGGGGCTTGACTCTGTATCAGTGGGTAATATAATATACCCGAATAGGTAATATAATCAGCGCTTGTACATGGTGTCATAGTTTATCACCTGTTACATTGAGTACTGACTATTTGGTGAACACGTGGGTTCGAGATGGCTACAGAATTACTACCTCCGTAATTGCGGAGATGGACACCTGAAACTCTGACTACCCCGCAAAGGTTAATGGTTGTGAACGCGTTTGTCTTTTTGTTTTTGGTCATTATGCTAAGACAAAAAGATATATAAAATTCTATGAAAACAACGATTAATGTTTAGGAACACAATAATCCAATAGCGTATACATTGAGGGTGAAAACCTAATTACGATGTTAACACGATGAAGGCGGCGTTTCGTGATTAACCGCTCGCCAACCAGTGCCCTGAATATTAATACCTTGATTTTATTCATCTAATTAACATACACACACAGTAATATCTGGTGATAATCACATACAGTAAAAATAATGTACCCGAAACTAATGAAACGCAAATTAATATACAGTTAAATATAAAACATGCATACGCTTCACGACTCCCGTTTTTATTGTGGCGGGGTAGTCCGAGAATTGAGTGCCCATTTTCAAAATTTCGAAGGCATGGTATGGTAGGTATGTGCCATTCGAAGGCTGTGTTTCTCTAGACAGCACGCAACGTGATAGATAGTTAACCGTATTGCTGTACATATATCAATCAATCAGCCTATAATAGTCCATTGCTTCTGCTGCGTAGCCAAGGGTACCCCACAAAACACGTTCATTCGTGGCCCTCATCCAGCCACTACCAGTGACCTTCTTGAGGTCATCGGTCCATCTAGCAGGGGGCGTCCTACACTACGTTTGCCAAAACGCGGCCGCCATTCGAGAACCGCTTTACTCCAGTGGAACCTACCTATATATGCACTGGCTATTACCTATCCCGAGGGATAGGAGGTTTCCTCATGATGTTTTTCCTCACATTTGTAATTATCTTCTACGATTAGGATGAATATCAGAACGAAAGATATAAACACATAAGTTTTAGTCGCTCTCACGAGTAACACCAACCTACTATGGGACAGCAATTAATTAATACGTAGGTTCAACGTGGCCATAACTAAAATATACACAATAGCAGACAGCGATATGTTAACCTCTGACTAAAGTTTGGAAATCATCCTTTGCAACTATTAAGTAAAGTATACGTATGAAGGGTGCAGGCACAAGAAATAGATGAGGCTTCAGGAACAATGTGAGGTAGGCAAAACTGATTTATTAGAATAACTAGCGACCCGCTCCGGCTTCGCACGGGTATAAAATATATTGCCTATTCCACCATTTAATGGACGTTATTATACATATAAACCTTCCTCTTGAATCACTCTATTAAAAAAAACCGCATCAAAATCCGTTGCGTAGTTTCAAAGATTTAAGCATACAAAGGGACATAAGACAAAGAAAGCAACTTTGTTTTATACTATGTAGTGATTCAAGGTGGAACCTACTTTCTGTGCCTACCTCGTTGAGAGCACAGGCGTGATTATAATCCAGAGGCCGTGTCTGAATAGCGAATTTACTGCCATTTATTTTTTATTAAAGCAAATTCCGAGCAACATTTTAATACCTATTTACCAAACTCCTGACAGATTTGAATTTTATGGCGACCCACTAATAAAACTCGAGGGTATAAAATAAATTTATGGCTTTTAATTTCTGGACCTCAACGATGGATAAGCGGGAATATTAGAGGGATTAATTTTGGGATTACAAAGATCAAAAAGATCTCTTTGGTAATGGCTAGAGATTGAATGTCTACCTGTCTGATGAGCTTTGATGATCTTTGGCTATTTCCAATCAGTACCCGACGTGACAGTTTAATGTAATCGGCTATCTAGAGACAATAATTTTTACATAGTAGTATTATAATAATAATAATATTGTATACAGTATTGCATATATATATTCAAACAAATATGCTAGTAACATGTGATAGTCAGTATTTATTTATAAATAGTTTACCGCCTACCATATTGAGCGCTATTTGGTTAACACATGGGTTTGAGGTGACCATAGAATAACTGCCTCCGCGATTCCAGAGATGGACATCCGAACCTCTGAATACATTTGAATTATCAATCGTATTTATTCTCCTTGTAACTGTATAATTTAGGGATAATAAGGTATGGAAATCTTAATTACAAAAGATCTTAATTACAAGTAACCCTTTAGCTCAAAAACATTATACAGCTCCAAAATCTAATACAGCGTCTTTAGCTTCAATTAATTGGCTCACAGAGTGAAAGGCCGCAGAGTGCCTGAAAGAGGAAATAGAGGGCTGTCAATTAACGCTGAGGGAGGGATTAATGAGATGCCCGGAGGGAAGAGGCTGTCCTCTTCAACTGAATTTTGATTTATGGGCCCCGCTGCGAAAGAAAATGGTCTCTGTTTGTTAAGGGTTAGCCTGGGTAAATATGTTTTAACTACATTGAATCCCTTTTGGGTGCACAGAATGTTGGAGACACTATAATATATAGTTGTAATGTCATATAGAACAGGGGTGAGAGCAGCCTTTTTTTAATATTATATATAAATACCAATACAACTTTGATAAAGCTAAATATGCCATTTTATTTTATGTTTCTGATGTTCTATTTGCCCCAAATTTTCTGTCAGAATATTTATGTACGAATCTTAATAGTAGACAAACATTTTCTTGGTTTGCAAATTTTATCTTGAATTTCTACGTCCGTAATTGCATTTACTCAACATTTCTATCTCTGGTACTTAAATCTAATTTAATGTTTCAAATATGAAACCTTATTCACGAAACCGTAAACACATGTTTTTAAGACTACACTGCTTCTCATTTAACAAAGTTGTACATTTAGGAATTTCCCAGCAGAATGTTCATCAGAATCGCACCACGTAAGCACCTAATTAGTTAAATGCACTGCACTACCGAAACCACCAGCAAAACCTGGACTAACTGCCAGATAGACTAGTCATTACGCTCATACATACGAAGATATACATGTATTCATGCCTCCACGGGAAGTATATCCACGAATGTATATCTTCTCGAAGGTTTTGTGACAGGTCGTGTTTGTGCATTGATTTGTCTATGTCACAGGATGATTTGATATTTCGATTTTTTGGAAACAACCTAGGCATTTTGCGTAAACACGGATTAGACAATGCGACTAAGCTGCCGCGGCACGCTTAGCTCGGCTTGTGCGTTGTTTATCATATTATACTAACCTAACCCACTTAGATTTCTGTTGACAGGTAACATAAGGATAAGGAATGATTACCATTGTCTAATTATCCGTCTGTTCGCAAAATGCCTAGTTTTTTTCCAAAAACCTGAAGTATTGAATCATCTATTGACATCTACAAGGGCTGTAAAGGACCTAAATCAGATATTACTATAATTAATATCCAAAAAAAAGGCAGTTTTCCTCACAATATTTTCATAGAAATTAAGATTTAGCAGTGTTTTCACTCATGCTTTGGTGAAGAATGAATCCGAAACTTTCATATATTCCAACCAGCTAGGTACATCAGATGTTATAT
The DNA here is from genome assembly GCA_030578115.1 of Leucoptera coffeella. Classification (NCBI taxonomy): domain Eukaryota; kingdom Metazoa; phylum Arthropoda; class Insecta; order Lepidoptera; family Lyonetiidae; genus Leucoptera; species Leucoptera coffeella. Next base: position 14,463 of record JAMBLF010001570.1, read on the forward strand.
ATAAATAGGATAATATTGGGAAGTCTATATTAAGATGGTCATTAGATCAGATAATACATAATATTAAACTAATTACAATAATAAAGTTTATGGGTGTGAGTGAAGCAAGAGAGATTTGTCAGGATCGCTCCAGGTAGCAATCCAAAATCTCTGTATATCCCGTTGGGGACATAGAGCCGTAGTTCTATTTGGAAGCATGGTCTGCATCCTATTATAAAATGAAATTTAGGGTAAGTTTACATGACTAACCACCACATTATCTTGCCTTTGCCAATTTGGGTCGGCCGTTAATGTCTGACAACCATTTAAATTGCATTGTTCTTGCTTAGCTATAGTTTAATATGTTTTTGGAACGTTTTATCAAAGTTTTCTATCTAATGATTTTATTTATAGGTTTACATGTATTTCAATTCGTGCATATACTATATTACGTCCTTCTATTCCTTTCGAGGTGGACAGAACCTTGGAGATTTAGTATCTCCTAGTTCAATTTTTAGCATAAATATTAGGGTTGTGATGTCATATGGAACATTGGTGACAGGTTACCAGCCCTTTGCCTGGTTGATCCCTTTTACTCTTAGTCACCTCCTACGACATGCCGGAAAGAACGGCAGCTACTTAGCATTCTTTTACCGTCCTTAAATAACACGACACAATTCCCTTCCCTTCAAGATTATTATCGTTTATGTTGCGTGTTGGGTTAATGGCAGAGACATGGTGATCTATGAATGCTATGTTATGATACGCCTGGTTTCATGTTGTTAAGGACGACGTAAACGGGCACAGGAGCTTAAACACAGTTACGGTCATTGAGTACATGTATGTATATAATTGAACTGGTCTCAAAAGATTAGCTAGTCTGTGTTCATTATAGAATTGGTCCAGTCTGAGCTTAGCCCGCTGAGCGCAATTTAATTAAGGGTCCATCCGGCCCCAGTATCGATTCTCGTCAATGTAAGGCCAGATTGACATTTCAAGGCATTGTTTTCTCGAAATTCACGGCACCACTGTCATCTGTGCAGTGGTTTGAGAGGAATAAATTAATATTACGAATATATATAAGTCTATAGTGCAATAGTATAAAATTATTTTATATATTTCTAAAGAATTTATTGTGACAATTGACTGTCAGATCGATGCGATATTGAAAAAGGGTGACGTTAGAAATATCTATAACCGCTAAACGTCTGTGAGGACGTGTATGAGTGTCAATGAAGCGAAAGTGGTTTTGTCTAGATCGGGGCCGATGAGGATCCGTGAGCTCTGTTTACCTTTCTATAGGGAATCAGGCGTGAAGTTTGTGCATGTATTTCTTTCCTGGTATATCTCTCATTGAACACTTGGTGGTTATAGGTACTCTTAGACTGTAGCATATGGCCAATGTCGAGTGTCATAATGTGTTACTTGAACGACCAATACGTAACATCCCTGTATCGTATCTTAATAATAATATTACACTATGCGTATTTCTGCTCCAATCTATCAGCAATTTATTGCCAATTCTAGGCATGTTTCCCTTATCAAAGTATTCGTAATACTTCCATTTAAATTAGGCCAGGGATCTATATCGAAGATGGGAGATATTCTTTTTAGATTGGGTGCACGTAGCTTAAGGTCAGAAGAGCATGAGAAAGTTAATGGATGTGAGTGAGGCTAGAGACATTTATAAGGATCCTTCAAAGTGACGAACAATATTCATCGTTTCTTTCTATCGTGAAAAAGGACTATAGTTCAATAATAGTTTACCTAATTATTAAAGCATAATTAAAGTTTATTTAATTATTTATTTTGTGAGGTTTTAGCTTCAGTGTTCGATGTTTTTCATCGGTTTACAAGAAACTAAGTAATTTCCAGTCCTTATTGGGTCCCAATTATAATTATAGTTTTAAGAGATTCGCGATTTATACTCATGATTAATAACTAATCGGACTTATCGCGTAAGTTTAAAACGTCGGGTTAATAGTAAAGGTAACTTTATTATATAAAAACTTACGCGATAACTCTTTTTAGTTCCCAATTATAATGTTAACTATAATTATACTATTTCTCACATAGGATGTGAAACATGTTGAAATTGAGTTCTTATTGTTCAAAACTCTCTGTAGAGTTTCTTGCTATTTCAACTCTGCAGGTTTATTCTACGTAATGTCAGTAGTTCTACTAGGTTTTATATTTTTAGAGCTTCAAATTAATGTTCCTGATTGTTATGTTATGTTTTGACAACTTCCGTGACGCGATCGGTTAGACGCCTGAACGCTAATCGTGAGGTCCCGGGTTCAATTCCCGGTGGAGGCAGAGTTAAGAACTACGCTTTTCTTTTGCTTTCCAGTGTGGTCGTTGATTATATATGCTATGTATCTATTTATCTATATGTAATATGTATACATTTCTTAAATATACGTTGACTAGTACCCTGAACACAAGTCTTAAATGTACTTACCAAGGGGCTAGTTCAATTGGGGATATAGCAATGAAGGTTAGTAGCAATCGAAGGCTGCAGCCATCAGCTGAGCTGGAGGAGGCTTGAGTTTAATTGAGTTCTCGCCAACACTATCGCTTTGACGAGTTGTTATTGCAAAGTTCTGATAGAATATCCGCTGAATATTTCTGAGCGACGAACGAAAGCTTTCTTTGAGAGCAAAGGGATGGCAATCAGTGATTGGGGATTAAAAGGGTATTGAGATAGATAATGTGTGGTTCAGTTAGTGGCATAAGACACGATTTAGATGATTATGTACAACAATTGAACAACGGATTCTTTATTCCCATAATTGCATTTTCACCATTTTGCAATAAGAGTAAAAAGTCTATTTTTTCTTATGAATTTAGATTTTAGCAATTTTATAGGACAATACAAAGACATTGAGAGTGTCTATTCAGTAAGCAATAGTTAATTGTACATTATCACTTGATCCGTGGGCTTTGAAAGGTAACGTTTGGTGGTTACTGTAGCTTTTGACTAAAGATAGACCATCGCGCCTGAACGCACTGGGACGGAAAAGAATGCAAACTAGCTGCCGTTCTTCCCGGCATCTTGTAAGAGGGACTAAGGGACTAGAGGTCGAGAGTATCTGTTGGGTGATAAGTTAACAACCTGTCACCAATGTTCAATATACATCTTAACATAATATTCATGCTAAAAAGTGACTTTGAAGATATTATGATCTCCAAGGTTCTGTCTACCCCGAAAGAGATAAGAGGATGTGAATACATATGTATGTATAGACGATCACAAATCATGTTTACCTATGAATAATGTATAATAAATTTTGTTTCAAGAATAAGTTAACGCTAAAGTCACAAGTTAAACTTCCGTAACTTCAATACGAAACTAAGTGCTAACAAATCAAGGTGCCAACTGTTTGTATTGAACATGTTAGAGCAAAGTTTGGCATGTAGGCAACAGGAAATCCATCGGAAACTAACAACTGAAAGTTCAAATGAAAACTTCCATTTCTTGTTGATGTTCGATATTGTTACGGTTCGCCTGTAAAGCAGAAGACTTTTTACAGGTTTTATAAAGTAACCGTGAACGAGAATAAATTAAATTTCTTCTATAGTAAAAATAGATTTGAAAAATGAACTAACTTTTAGAGAGAGGGAAAACATCGCGAGGAAACGTACGTGTTCTGAGAAAAAGATATTTGTCCAAAATATGGAGATGAACACACGAAACTCACACTTGTTGTTTGTTTGTTTGATGTTTACGAAAAATTGCTGACACATTAGTAAGCTTATCATCAAAATTATTTTTCTCACGACCTTTTGAAGTGAATTATATCATCATAATATCTCCAGTATATTGAATATTGAAGTTGTGATATCTTATGGAAGATTAGTGATAGGTTGTTAGCCAATCGCTCAATAGATCCCATATACCCTAAATCTTAGTCACCTCTTACGAAATTCCGAGGAGAATGGCAGTTAGTCATTACTCTATTTACAAAGACATCTACGGAACTAGTAAAATAGTGTCCTAAATATTATTTTGACAGCCATTCCAATGTTGAGCCAAGGCCTGAATTAATTCCGCCTTAGAGGCATTTGCATCGGAATTAGTTGGATCAGAGTTTCAGGGCTTTGGACTGTGAAAGGCGATAGCTTTATCAGGGCATTATTCACTACAATGAGCCGGGTTCGCATCCCGACAAATGTATTATTAGACGGGAAATGTATGGCCTCATAGAATAGAGTCTGGGTGAGTTAGATTATTCAAGTTAAGCAATCATAGAAGTTAATGTTTGGATGAGTGGTCACTGGGGCATTCTGTCCTGTTAGTTTTGATGAGGGAAAACATCATGAGGAATTAAACATACATACTTATGACGCCCGTTTCCCTACGAGGGGAAGGTAGAGATCGCGGATAGCCATTGGCCACGATCTATAAATCTCGACGGGTATACCTTTATTTTCACCTTATTTTAGACAAATTAAAAAAAATATTTAGACATATTAGTACCTTTATTTTCACTATTTTTCAATATGATGTCTATCAAAAGAGCATGTCTTTTTGGGCCGACTGATAAATATCATATACGTGCAACCTTCGTAGTGGCAATCAAATATAAAAGTATACCATCGAAACACACTCGCCTTGACAAGAATGTCACCTAGTTGATCTGTATAACTTCTACATGGCATATACCTGCCTGATTCTTCTGACAACCCCAGCACTCACTACTATACATAAGCATGGGGACCATTACACCGTTAAGAATGTATCAGAAGGTTAATGGGCGTGATAAAGCAAGAGAGATATGTCACGATTATTCCAGGTGTCGATCAATAGTCTCTGCCTCTCTCGTTAGAGTCGTAGACGTGAATATATGTATTAATGTAATATCCTAATTATGGTGGATACTTAAGCGTTTGATCAACTCGAAATGTTTAATGCCCGTGAAGCGTATGAATGATGAGAATATTTAAATAATAAAAGCGTTTATTCACAGTCACAAAAAGATTTACAGTACAAAACGTTTTTATTAGTAAACCTTAAAATGCTACACTGCAACCGTTTTGTTACTGAGTTTTGTGAAACACAATTTTGTGGCACTAAATATTCATCCACCTCTTTTTATGTACTACATCTTATAATATATTCTTTGCACAGTATAATGATGACAATAATGAAAAAGCATTATCATCATCTTTAGAATAAACAAAAATACTTCAAGTAAAATCTCGAATAAATATACAGGGTTATCTGAAAAATCTCTTTAATAATAAGTTGTAAAGGAATCGCTACCTAATTCGTAGGTATAACTAATGACATCTTTAGTTTTTCAAAAAGTCAAAGCTTTTTTTTGTCTTCTTTTACTTCCGTGTAAAACCTCTGTTCACTGGATCATCTGACTATTTATACCTTTCTTTCTGGGTTCTGACGGAATTAATATATATTTTTCTGCTAGGGTGCTAACCGATCGCACACTATATTCTAATCGCAATATTATTTTTCTTAATGGGTTCTTAAACTATTGACAATAAAGCCAACTGTTAAATTCAACTGCATTTTCTCCAAAATCGACTAAAAAGCATTTAACTTATCCTTTTAAAGCGAGTTGAAACCGTCCGCCCGCCTAACTAATTCAATATTTTAAACTCCTTTCCATAGATAAGTGAAAATGGGCCAGAATCCAAGTTGGACTCTTCTGAGCATTTGCATTCTAATTAGATTCGTTAATGTTTCGTCCTTTTAAGCTATGATAGGCTTACTCTACGAACAGACTTTTAATGGGTTGAATTATATATAATATTATATATAAGTATATATTCGGGTTAGGCTATAGGGACTTAGAGCCAGTCAGGTAGGTACACACACCTCGTTGGTGGTTAGGTTCGGCTGTAGGCTATCCCCATATCTCCTTACACTTCAGGGTTGGGACCCCTCTGTCACGACGCTGCGGTGTGTCCAACGGTCCAACTAATACTTACGTCTGATACCTTAACAAAGTAAATTAATCTTCGGAATCAGAGTATTAATAAAAAGCGTATCATGAAAATGTATAGAAAAACTTCTTATGTATTATGCATTTATATATTTTGGCATAGCTCAGCTGTTGAGGGTTTGTTTCTGTCAGTGGGTTGAAGATTCAAACCCTGGAGTATGTACTGTTTTCGAGTTTTCTGATTTTGTATGTAATTTTTGTAACACGAATATCGAATACTACGATGAGGGGAAATATCGTGAGGAAACCTACTTGTTCCCCGGACAGGTAATAGTTAGAGCTTGTAAATGGCGACATGGCTGACCACCTGTCACATTGAGTACTGACTATCTGGTCAACACGTGGTTACTACCTTCGCAATTGCGGAATTTCCACCTGAACCTCTGACTACCCCGCAGGGGTTAATGGTCGTGAACATTTGTCTTTTTGTTTATTAATAATAATAATCATTATGGTCGTGAAGCTATTTGTTGTTGTTTTTTGTTACTTGTCATACTATAAATGCTTTAAAAAAGAAAGAAAGCTACTAGTTGCGTTCAAGAGCCACCTATCGAGTTTAGTAGAGCATACAAAATAAACTATGATATTAAATCAATTTGAAACTATGTGAAACATCACATACATACATAGTATAAAACAAAGTCGCTTTCACTATCCCTTTGTATGCTTAAATCTTTGAAACTACGCAACGGATTTTGATGCGGTTTTTTTAATAGATAGAGTGATTCAAGAGGAAGGTTTATATGTATAATAACATCCATTAAATAGCCAGAAGTGCGAAGCCGGAGCGGGTCGCTAGTTATCAATAAAAACAAACGTCATTTGACATTACGAACGACGACATTACGTTAAGTATACATCTCAATAGCAGCGTTCAGTATATACTCGATAATGACGTAGTTTCGTTGCGAAATGCTTTTAGAGTGCATTGAAACATAATCGTTTCAGATGGGGTTTCCTGGTGGCAAATGCGGACTAAGTCTGCTGTTTGAGATCTTCTTTCCTCATAGCTTAGCTCAGTCATCGGGGCCTTGCTCTGTATCAGTGGGTAGAGAGTTCAAATTCTGGAGAATGTACTAATAAATACGAATTCGTATTTTCTACGTACATTTTTCAAATAAAAATACATTGAGCAATCTACCTGTTCCCAGCAAAGGTAATACTAATATCAGTTATTCACTTGTCACGTTAAAGAGGGACTTTTTGGCCAAAATGTGGGTTTGAAGTGGCCATAGAATCACCACCTCTGCTTTGGAGATATGGACACGAAAAACTCAGCAAGGGTTATGTAAAAGTGTTTTTTGTTTTTTTTATCCTAGCTAAGTGTCAATGGAAAAACACTTGTTTCATAAAGTTTCCTATAAGCACGAACATACATGTACGCACTTTACTCGCTTTCAGGATGGACAAAACCTCGGACATACGGTAATATCTCCTAGGTCGTTTTAGCATTAATATTTAGGCTGTTATGTCATGCGAAACGTCGGTGACTGTACTGTAGTAGAAATTTCAGTTTTTTTATAACTCAAACCCCACTTTTTATCAGAAAATGAATATTGAAATTAATGTCATCGTATACTGATACTGATAGAGGCCTATATATATGCCTTTTAATAAACCTCACTGGGAAATAAATATGTATGAAAATTAGCTCTCAGCAGAATATGCCCCCGGCTATCGTTGCAGCCAAGTTGCAATATTCATTACACCGGGAAGCAGCTCTGGCAGCCGCTCGTTTCCTCATTATGGGAGAGGGGAGAGGATGTCCATTTCATTATCGTTATAGTACACATCGTGACATCCTTGTTTTCTTTTCATGTTCTTTTGATACTGATGTACGTATGTGTACTGTTATAGATGTATTAACTGCGCAAAATTAGAAAGTGTTAATTTTATGATTTATAGTTTTTATCAAACATAACTTCAACTATATATATTAAGACGTTGAAAAGTGGGAGAAACTTAAGTGGTACAACATAACTTAAGTACGACCATTAGCTAACATTATTATTTATTTAATCATTTAGTTATGTTTTCTATTATGAATATTTGTGAAGAGAGATAGTGATAATAATATACGGAACGTAAATTGAAAGTACGAGTATGTACAAGTATTTCTTAATACACTGGAGTAAATCACAGTTTTAATCTTTCACTAAATTCGAACACTTAACATGGCTTGGCGACTTCATATCTTTAGGTACAGATCGTCTATGCAAATTGAGTAAACTCAAACATGAATTATGTATAAAATTACTGCCAAGTCTTAAAAAGTTTGCACAATTTTATGACAGGTCTGTTAGAATAATTTCTTGACTTATGCGCGCTTAGAAATTTAGTTTCTTAGAATTCTAATAAAAGATACAATTTTCGTTTTTGAGGGTAAGAGTTTGAAATCCGAACATTACTGAATTATCATCCGAACCTACTCCAAATAGATCTATACGTAAATAATTATTTTTTGTTATTTCATCAATATATATATGTAATTAATAATTATTGTGATATATTCAACTAAAAATTAATGGTATATCAAACAGAATATTGTAAAGAAACCCGCTAATTTAGTAGTAGTGATCATCTATGAACAAATATTTCCAAAAATATTTGTTCCGAGCTGTCTATTGTTCAAAAACTAAGTAGAATGAGTCCATACATATACCGACTAATTAGCAATATCCAAAATAGACACGTGGAGCTCTAATCTAGCCTGTCCCCAGGGTATTGCGGTCGTAATTACTTTTACTAATGAATTGAACGGTTTCGATTCCCAATAGCTAGTTTATGAAAACTGGTTACAGTAGTACATTATATAGTGCTTGTAAATGGCGACATGGCTTACCACCTGTTTCATTGAGTACTGAATATCTGGACAACACGTGGGTTCGAAGTGACATTAGAATTTACTACCTTCGTAATAACGGAGATGGAAACCTGAACCTCAGACTATCCCGGGTTAATAGTCATGAACACTTTTGTTTTCATAAACTGGTCTATGTGATGTTACTAATGTCAATACTACTGATATTGTCTTATAGTGCATGAAATTTATAAAGTGATGGGAATTTCAATATTTCGTCTATCTGCTTGTCAAAGTATGTCCTATAGAGTCAATCTCTACGAAATTGCCCTTCCACCTTATCCACATATATTTTTCGTCATTTTGCTGTAATTTATCCGCATAACATGCTCATACCATCGAAGCATGTCCTTTTCAATCCTAATGGGGATGAAGTTCGTCACATCACTTTTGCACTCATCACAACTCTGGGGACAAAACTAAATGTCATTGAAGAAAAACATTTTTTCTTAATATCCGATAAGAATTTAAAAAGGATATTAATAATTATGTAGTTGTATATAAAATTTCAATGTATTCAATAAATAATAAATTACGCACTTAGAAACTTTCCGAAATTTAAGATTTTTTTAAAGTTAGAAAGGGTTAAAACAAATACAATATTAACATTCAGAATTTCACTTTAGACAAGACAAGCACTTAGAACTTTCAAAGTAACGCAAACTTAGAAAACGCAAAGAATGGAACTTTCCATTGCTTCGTAGTATGGAATTAAGGCTTATGCCCAAATGTTTATGTGCAAGTGTAACCAGCCTAACTTTTGTTTTGGATTAATGAGAAAGTTCTTAAGTTGTATAATCAGGAGTGGCTACGTGTCTCGACTACTAACTGGGGGCCCTTTAGGGTTGCGCTCGTACTACGAATGTTGGTCTAACAAACTGTCTACAGTCATTCCGAGCAACTTTTATGTGACTTTGTCAAATATGAAACGTTAAAATACAAAATATAAATATCATATTTGAATAAACTAACAAGATACACATTCATTTACATATACATATATATGTGTGAGTAAAGGTCTGCAAAGATCACAGCTCCCATCTGTCACGATTGAAGGTACTTCTAACCCCTTTTTCAATATAACTTCTATTTGACTGTCTAATGTCTTATTAGGCCAGCCCATAATATGTTATATTAAAGTCTGAGGCAAAAAAATTTAGATATAAGAGTAATCTAATTGGTTGACATCATATTTGATTAAACTTCCACCACAAAAACAGTTGAAATACAAAGTAATCGAAACATCTCCCAACCAACGCCAATAGGATCAGATCATTATAAATGTATTCTTTTAACACGCTAAAATATTTATATTGACTACAGAACTTTTGAACAGATGCGATAACAATTGAAAATTCTAAGCTAAATTTTGGATACAGTATTTTTAATTTTACTTTATTCGGGAAGCTTACAGTCTAGTTTACAAAATGAAAATATAAACAAAAGCAATTTGTTAATTACAAGCTACCACAGATCTAAAAAGTAGGTTTAAAGTTCATCTCCACGCTTGTTTAATGGTACTTATTCAACCTCTGCCTACACTGACATGTAATATACTAGTGTATGAAAAATAGTATTTTGCTTAGCGAAAATGTTGAGTGAATGCTATTCATTATTAATTTCCAATTTGCAGAGCTAAGCCCCAACTCCTATGCTACGAATGAACGCTACGAGTGCCAAGGTCAGGAGCGAGTTTCGTAGCGCGGTTTGAATGTATGAAAGGATATTGATTGAAAAGAGGTTTTGCTATTAAATTTGCATGCTTTGAGTATTATTAATGATACATATACATGCAATATGCTTGTTATGCATGCAATATGTTTGTTGTTAGTATAGGGGGTAAAATAGTGCTAACTAGCTGTCGTTCTTCCCGGCATGTCATGGGAAACGTGTTAGAGACTAAGGAAATGGAATAATACTAAGTTATGGTCTAGAAACATGTTACCAATGTTCTTTTGACATCATAATTCTAACACTTATGCTAAAAAAAACCCTAGGAAACAATATCGAGTCTCCGAGGTTCTGTCCACTCCGAAAGGGATTTATAAACATTATTGTTAATAAATGAATATCTGTGCATTAAGATTTATGCACACATAACTCTAGCTAATATTAATTAAAATACAACTTATAGATTAGTATACATAGAAAAAAAAGGAACACATCTTGTCTTTAATATCGTAAATGTTAAAAAGAACATTAAGATATTATTAAGTATTAGGTATGAAAGAAAGGTAAGGTAAGGAAAGGTAGGTAAGTATTAGGTATATACATATGTAAACTTATAACTCATTGTCTATATTTTTAGAAATAATCTAAAGAATTTAAGAAATTCTTAACTGTAATTCTGTAGATAGACTATTTGGATACAGATTAGTGAAATAGCTCTGTGGTGTTTGTTTAAGCACGAATGATGGTATTTTTTGTAATACTCATAGTTATAAATGTAGTTTTAGGTAATAATTCAACTCCTTAAAATAATCCTGTTTTTTTAAAACTCCCTAACTAACCCCTAAATTCCTAAACATATTTCCCATAATCAAACTTTACTAAATTAATTAAACAAATATTAAAATTCCAAGTACCGAATATATTGCATTTACCACACAAAATTCCATAACAAGGCTTAGCAATTATTATTATTAAAGGACCTAAGTGGAGTGACAAGGGTTTCGAATCAGTCCGCGTTGAGCGCTCGACGAGATAGGACGTGGGCGCTTGAGAAAACAAATAGAGATTCTAGTTTACGAAATAACAGTGTACTCTGCGATATTGTTACAGTGATAGTTTATGGAATTATTGGTTGCATTGATGACGAAAGACGAATTATAGGAATTTATTAAAGTGTTATTTATTTAAAAAGTGAGTTATGTGTGGATGCTGTGATGGAAGATTAGTTGATATTATTGTGCTATAAAGAGTTAGAAAGAATACAAACTGGTATGTTCTTATCATCTGATTTTACAGTTATAAAAATAACACTACACTTAAATACGCTACACATAAAAATTATTAAAAAAAAATTGGTTTTCTTAAAATACTCTATACACGTCTGATTTAATCGGTAATTCGTAACCTATTTATTATATATCTCTTAAAATTTTTTTTTGCAATTACTTTCGGCTACACAGAATTTCATTCAATTTAACACACAATATCATTCCCCAGCTCACTTTTTAGAATAACAACTCCGTTACTAGAGTTGTGATGTCATTTGGGGCATTGGTGACTGGTTGCTAGCCCATCCCCCAATAGGCTCCATTTACCACCAGTCCCTTAGCCATGCCGGTATTGACGGCAGCTGTTAAGCATTCTTTTTACTCCAACGAGATAAAAAAACAACGATATAAAAAAACAATTGAGTTCTAAATATCATTTCACTGTCATTTCCAATATGGAGCCTGTACAAGCCAAGACCTGAATCAATTCCGCCTTAAAGACTTTTGCATTAGAATCCCATGCTAGAGGACTGATAATTTGATACTGCTTTTCCTCACGATTAATAACTAACGGGACTTATCGCGTAAGTTTTTATATAATAAAGTCGTTCAATGTTCTGCCCGTGACCATGGCTACTGCAACGTAGCCGAAACGTCTCGGGTTAATAAAGGTAACTTTATTATATATAAACTTACACGATAACTCCCGTTACTTATTATGCATGAGTATAAATTGCGAATCTTTTAAAACTGCTTTTCCAGTCAGAATGGCGTAAGAGGCGACTAGGATTAAAAGTCACTCATGGGGTTATTAATCATAACAATCCCGTTAGTAATATAATATTTATGTTCTATTTAATAAAGCGATAGAAGAAATAAAGACGTAGGTGTATGTATACAAAAATAAGTAGCATCAGTTTATGTACATATATATATATATATATATATATATATATTTGTAAATTAAATACCACGTCAAGTTAGTGTAGAATATATGTTATGTTGTGACGGACGAACGATGATATTAATACATAACAAATTAATTGTAAAAGCACATTAAGCTTTCGCCTGAAAGCCCATTGGAATAATAAAACTCCAACCAGATATCATAAATCATTGCACGTATCTTCATTTCATTAAAACAATTACACTGTAAAACTACTTCTTGTCACGCTACGCACAGATAATAATGTTTAGCATTTCATTTGTTATGTTTTCATAGATACAAACTCATTGAATGAATAGAAAATAATGTTATTGAAGATCTGTGATCTCTGCCTACTCCTCTATAGGGTAAAAAAGCGGGAGTATGCACGCATTTACGACTATTAACCCTTGCGGAGTAGTCAGAAGTTCAGGTTTCCATCTCCGCAATCGCGAGGTTAGTAATTCTATAGCCACCTCGAACACACGTGTTGACCAGTTAGTCAGTACTCAATGTGACAGATGGTAAGCCATGTCACCATTTACAAGCACCTAGGTAATGGGTAAATAATTATTCACTTTTTGCCTGGTCGTCTTAGTCTTAATAATAATAATAATATTTGGACATTATTACACCAATTGAACTAGCCCCTTGTTAAGTTCATTTAAGACTTGTGTTAAGGGTACTAGTCAACGTATATTTAAGATATATATACATATTATACATAGATAAATACATATATAGCATATATAATCAACGACCAGACTGGAAAGCAGTAGAAAAGCGTAGTTCTTAACTCTGCCTCCACCGGGAATCGAACCCGGGACCTCACGATTAGCGTTCCGGCGGCTAACCGATCGCGCCACGGAGGTAGTCAAATAATAATGGAGTCTTTAAACTATATATTGAATAGGATGCGGTATTTCACACATTTCCTTCAACTATATAACTGCAAAGTTTCTAGCTAAGTAGCAGTGAGGGATTGACGTGCACAGCGATGCTTGAATTAATGAATAGTATTAGTCATATTGCATTGGACTGACCGTTGTCTAGGGGTCTAGTTAAACGGTAAATAGTAATAATATGTTTAAATCACCTCATTTCTGATGCGATCTACCAGAGAAACCCCGAGCATCTTCCGCTCCATAGCACGCTGAGCGACCTTGAATTTGTGGGCTAGTCCCGCAGTGAGTGTCCACGTCTCAGATCTGTACGTCATAACGGGGAGTACACACTGATTGAAAACCTTAGTTTTTGGGCATCGTGGTAAAGACGTTATGAAAATAATGTCCGCGAAGCACAGACTTCATATACATATATGGAGTTAGCCTCGAAACAGAAGCCTTAGGCCATTTAAGGCATTTTCCCCTCGTCTAGCGAAATGCTTGGCTATTAACCTTATTGATGTCACCCTACAGTGGGATGTCCCACATTCCCTGCGCTGGGTGGTTACCATGACATCGCCCCCTTTCGCCTAAATATGTCACTCTGCGTTAACACTTTCAGAATTATGGGAACGTTGAGGGGACATAAATGTTAAGAGGTTTAATAAGTGTTTCTTAGGTATTTTTGGGATATAAGCTAGCCATCGATAAAAATAAGTTACATAGATATTTGAACCTCATCACACCAAACATAACTATTAGAACATGTAATTACGTATATTATTTAAAATGATGTTTATATAGTAATTTAACTAAGTAGGTGTGTGATGTTTACATATAGATATTATTATTTATATTTTTGAGGCTCTTATTATACACATGGGCCTTCGTAGTTCCAACAGAACATAAATATGAACATTTACCACCAAACGCAACAAATGTTTCAACAATTTTTTCTGCGGCAATAACATTCACAATCTATATCCCCTAGTTTTTAAGACTTAGAAGTTCTATATTCTCTATGTCTTTGAGTCTGCGAATAAACGCATTTATTAATATAGAAATCTCTAAGTTAGACATGTGTCAATCAGATAGACAACGTATTGGAATAGGGTAACGTAAGACGTACTTGTAACCGGCGAGTGTTTATAAGTAGGTGTATGAAACAAAATTGGTTTGTGAAAAGACTTCTCTATATTGAAAGGGGCGAGATGTGTATGTATGTATTAAGAGAGCAAAGACTGATCAAAATATAACAATGATTACTCAAGCTTTTAAACCCCTTAAAGGTCACGCAGTTTTTGCTTTAGTTTGATGATATTATGCATCTAAACGGAAACTAGGAAATCTAAATGTCATTTTCGTGCTAGTCTGGAACGTAAAAAGAATGCTGACTAGCTGCTGTTATTCCTATGTCGTAGGAGGCGACTAAGATACTAGGGGTAAATGGAATCTATTGGGCATTGGGCTAGCAACCTGTCACCAATGTTCCATATAACGACACAACCCCAATATTCATGTTAATAAGTGACTAAGGAGATGTTTTCATGTCTCCAGGGTTCTGTCCACCCCGAAAGGAATTGAAGGACTTACTCATATATGTATATATATGTATGTGTGTAGACTATATGCATTATTAACCAGGACCCTTGTGCCACAGTGATCACGACCTTATTCTCTCCACGTTTGCTATTTACATTCCGCTTACACTGTTCAGAGCCTGGAGGGCAAATAAAACTCGGACTTAGGTGTAATAAGGGACTTAGGAATACAGTCTCTCCAGTTTATTTATTTTACAAGAAAACGAGACTTTTTGTGTGTATGTTATAAACAAAGTATTAACTTTGCTACCCATATTTATATGCGATACTTGTAAAATGAGTATAAATGGAATATAGCCAAAAAAAAATCAAAGGTTTTCTGGTTGTCCGCAAAATGGACGGATAATATATATATATACACACACACAGAGAAACACACATTCACGTCGTTTAATCCCTTTCGGAGTGGACGGAACCTCGGAGATATAATATCTCAAGGGTTACTTACTAGCATGAATATTGTGGTTGCG
The DNA here is from genome assembly GCA_030578115.1 of Leucoptera coffeella. Lineage (NCBI taxonomy): Eukaryota > Metazoa > Arthropoda > Insecta > Lepidoptera > Lyonetiidae > Leucoptera > Leucoptera coffeella. Next base: position 30,087 of record JAMBLF010001570.1, read on the forward strand.
ATGTTACTACGTTTAATATTGATAACTTAGCCACGGCTTACAGTTAATCCACTGCCTGTTAGACACATCACACCCGAAATATATATAGTTACTTGATAGGAATTCTTGATTAAAATCAATTATCACCTCGGTTTTAAATTGAGTTGTAACTTTCCATTTTGTTTTCACGGGAATTTCCTGTTTCATTTCGTAAAGCATCACAACATTTCCCGATATTTTCTGATTACGGGGAAAACAGAGCTTGTTTCTCTGCAACGAGATTCCCACCAACCTCTGTAATGAACGTATATTGTGTACAATATGTGGCGTCTAAGTTACGATTACTAAGTTAATTAATAAATTAATAATGTTACGGACATAAAAATTGTATAATTAATATCCAGCACTTATATGAGTAGTTTCGGCTGTAATTTTGACATCAGCTTTAAGGATTTTGTGGTCGTTGTATTTATTTTTTACATGATTAATTAAAAATATATTATAATAACCTATAAGCCCATTTTGGAGTAGACATTTACACAAAAGGCTACAGGAATGAAAATTTTATTAGTTGAATCTTACTATATTACTTATATTGTATCCTTAGGTTATCAGCCCAAAATAAGACGATAAGGATAGATCCTGAGATATTTATAGTTGCATGCACTTTAATATTCTCCAAATTAAACAGTCAAGAACATAAGTCTATTTATAAAAAAACTCGTAAATATGAACAGTGACTCCAATACTCATAGTCTTGAGGTTGCATGCAGTGTTTACGACCTTCATATTATGCTTACAAGGTAGTAAAGGCACTTCAAGGGGTAGTCTTGGACGATAATAATAGGCTGAGTAGCTTTAAATTAATTTAATAGCGACTGTAGCTTAGTGGGCAAGGCTTCTGACTTGATGCTGTCTACCTAGTGAAACACGGGCTTTTAGTAGCTCATACTGCCTCTTCGATGCCAGGGTAGGGCAGGCAATCCAAGATTTCTTGACTTCTCATTTTATTTTGATATCTGATATACATATAAGTACTCGTTAATTGAAAGATCAATTTATACGATACAAATTTGCAAAGTAAACATTAGAAAGTCATTATATTTAAGAAAAAGAAATTTTCCCGTCAAGCACGGTCAGCATTATGCCTCTGTATCTTCCAAATTTCTATTTCCCAAAAAATTTACCAGTCGTCTATGGTTCGTCAACAAAGTATAAAATACAAATAATTATTTACGGCTGAATATTTAGTCAATTGTGATGCCAAACTGGCTTAATATGTTCGCTTTGGGATTATATTTGAATCCTCAACTGGAACGAACCGAAAAACAAGGAAGAGGAGAAGAATTGGAGCTTCAAGTTCGTTTTTCTTCGGTTGTAGCGGCTGGCGGCGTTGCTGTAACTGCGACACGGCGACTGAATAACAAGTGCAACCGCCGTGGCATCAGTATTTGTACTTGAGCCGACATAACCTTAGAGGTGAATGGCTTAATAAAGAATTAAAAAAATTACAAAACAGTCGATATCAGTTTTGAAGTTGCATAAATCTAAAATAATGTATATTGTAATACTCATACGTTTTTCAACATTTTAGAAAAAAATCTTAAATATTTAACTTTTTATCGTTGTAAACAAACTATTATTTGCGGGGATTTAAACATCAACGTTTTGAGTAATAACGTATATGTGAAAACCCTTATTAATATGCTGAGTATTTATAAATTTAGGATGCGAATACGTGAACCGACTAGATTGCAGAGCGGGACCTGCATTGATAATATCTTAGATAATTTTCCTAACTGTGATGCCACTGTTTGCGATTTTGCTCTATCGGACCACACTGCTCAACTTGCTACATATAAAATTAAGCAAGCTTGTATACGCCCATTTTGGTACAAATTTAGGCGAGACTACTCTAAAGAGAATGTCGAAAAATTTAAGGTTTGTCTTAGTAATCTTAGTTTTTCTTCAGTCTATAATATGAAATTTACCAATGAAGCTTTCGATGAATTTATTGATATATTTAAATTGTTTTATGATTTGTGCTTTCCCGTTATTAAGGTAAAGATGTTTGTTCTCAAAAGACCACAATGGGTCAGCAGAGGTCTGAAGCGTTGCTCCAGACGGAAGAGACAAATGCTTTGGAATTTTAGGAAGCATCCAAGTGAAAAAAACCGAGACATATATAAAAATTATTCAAAACGTTTAAAAAAAGTAATTAACAAAACACAAAAAGCACAAAACACATATAAAATAAAAACATCGGACAATAAAGGAAAAACAATGTGGGGAATAATTAAAGATCAAAATAAATGTGTACCAAAAAATATAATAACACAAATTAAATATAATGACATTATTTACAATGAACCCCATGACATATCAAATCTATTTAATATATTTTTTACAAATTTAAATGACATTGAATGTAGTAGTAATATAACATATTGTAGAATTGATAATTCAAGTGGTGACGGGAAATCAATGTTTATGAGACCAACTTCTTTTCAGGATGTTGATAAAATAATTAATAACCTCAAAAATAAAAATAGCACGGGATATGATTCTATCACAACAAAAGTCGTCAATTCAGTCTCTCAGATTATTGCACCAGTTTTGTCATATCTAATAAATATGAGCATAGAAAATGGAATTTTCCCCGATAAGCTCAAATTTACAATAATAAAACCACTTTTTAAAAAAAAAGACAGGGAAGACATTAGTAACTACCGTCCAATTGCACTGGTACCGGTGTTTTCAAAGGTATTTGAACGAGTTATATATAATAACATTTACGCTTTCTTTGAGACAAATAAATTGTTTGCTGCGGAACAGAACGGTTTCCGCAAAGGATTAGGAACGAGCAGGGCAATATATGATTTTCTACTGCAAATAATTTTAGGTAGGGATACCAAAATGTGCATGTCTGGTGTATTTATGGACATGTCCAAGGCTTTTGATAGGGTTAGGCATGGTCTTCTTTTAAGTAAATTGGAATCTTACGGAGTCAGAGGAGTGGCTTTAGCATTGATAAAATCATATATCAGTAATAGGACTCAAGTGACTCAGGTGGACAGAATTAACGCCAGGACCATGACAAATATAACATATACTTCGAAGCCACTGCATGTGAGAAGGGGTGTTCCACAAGGTAGTATCCTGGGACCCCTTCTGTTCATTATTTATATTAACGATATGCCAAATGCAACAGAAAATAAATGTGTCATATTTGCCGATGACTGTACATTAATTTTTAAAGAAAAAGATAATCAAAGCATAAACTCGGAAATAAAAAAAACTTTGACAAAAATAATAGATTGGCTTACAACTAATGACTTAAAAATTAATTTGGAAAAGACATTTAAAATTAACTTTGACATGAATAAACTGAATAACACTGACATTATAATTGAAAATAGTATACTAAAACATGTAGATAGTACAAAGTTCTTGGGTCTGTATATAGATGGGTCGTTGTCATGGAACGTACACACTGAACATCTATGTAAGAAACTAAATTCCCATGCCTATGCGTTATTTAGACTGAAACATAAGGTGGAAATGGAAGCCCTTTTGGCATCATACCATGGGTACGTGGCCTCAGTAGTGAGATATGGAATATTGTTCTGGGGTAACTCTACTGGATCTGAGGCAGTATTTAAATTTCAGAAGAAGTGTATTCGAACAATTTGTGGCATTTATCCCCCTGACAGTTGTAGGCCCAAACTTATAGCATTGCGATTAATGACTTTGCCATGCATTTATATAATGGAGGTGGGTCTCTTCGTACGAAGAAACTCTCACTTATTTAAGACTCTACAGAGTCAACGCCGTAGGAATATATTAGAATATACAAGGTTCAATTATGCCAAGAGCAAAAAAAGTACTGTCGCTATGATACCTGTCATATATAATAAGCTACCAGGTGCCATTAGAAATGCGGACACATTATACGCTTTTAAATTAAGGCTGTCGAAGTTCCTTCTGGATAAGGCTTACTATACGGTGTCTGAATATTTGCATGATCAGTTAGAGGACTCAATATATTTCCATTAAGAATATATATCATAAATATGACATTTTATTTAATTAGATATTATTTTATTACTATTTTAATATTGACATTCTAAATAAAATTATTAATAATGCATGTTATATGACAATTATTATTAAATATATCCTAACCTAGACATGTAATTTTTGACTTTACTATAATTCCATAATCAATTTAATAATATGTATTGCATGTTTATTGTCAATTAGGTGAAAAGCATTCAACAAAATTATGTTAATTTGCATGCCTGATACGGTCGAACACACTGTACCTTATACCATTTTGTAACAACAGTGAATAACGTGTGTTTGCAAATAAAATTTGATTTGATTTGATTTGATTTGATACTCAAGATAATATGTATAAAAGTAAATATTTATGAGGCTAATATATTCCATCAATGTTTTAGGACGTGACTAAAGGAATCAATAGAGGCTATTGTACCATACATTAATAAACCGTCAGAAATATTCTAAATACATTCCAACCTAATGTCACCTAAATTTGACCTGATAAATTTTGTGTCTCTTTGTTTTAAAGGTTGTCCGTAACTAAAAGGTTTAAAGGACTAGTGTATGCTTTCATATTTAAGACCATGATTTGCAAACTCTCGGTACAAATTAATAGAAAAACTTTCGTTTCATATCACACGATGGATCTAAATAGAAATAACTAACATCTGCGTCTGAAAGAGGCATCGCGTGTGCCATGAATTCACTTAAGAGCTAACTTTTATTTTAAAAATATGGTGAATCATCCTTTTAGTTAAAACTTCATACGTTTTATCCTTCTTTATATTATAAACCTTCGTATAATTTTCAACATTACACAGAATTTATTTAAATATTATTTACATGGGGTAATAAATCAAAATAATATCTAGATAAATAAAGTTGAAAATATTATATATTATGTTTAATTGTTGAAATTAAATAGTTTGGAATTTATAGAGCCATAGTGGAAGGTAGAATCGGACGGGGTAGGCCGCGTTCAACTTTTACAGCTCAAATTGGAAACATTATTCTTAAGGTCGTTGTGCGTAGCGTGAAGAACAAGAACATGAATGAGAAGGTTAATGGGTGTGATTGAAGCAAGAGAGATTTCTCAGAATCGTTCCCAGTGGCGATCGATAGTTTCTACCTATCCACTTGTGGATGTAGAGGCGTGAATCTATGTATGTTATATACGTATCCGTAAGGGAAGTATAAGCGTGGATATATGTATGTATTGACGAGTATATAAAGATAAAGACAAACGCGTTCACGACCATTAACCCTCGCGGGGTAGTCAGAAGTTCAGGTGTCTATCTCCGCGGTTGCGAAGATAGTAATTTTATGGCCACCTCAAACCCACGTGTTGACCATATAGTACACAATGTGACAGGTAGTAAGCCATGTCACCATTTTCAAGCACTAACCAGTATATTTCCTACATTTCGTTCAAAATATTATCGCGATTCCCATGGCATTTATATTGAATATTATTGACACGTGCTTCCCTGTTTATTGCATTGCGTTGTTACGCACTGCTGTTGTTAATGCTGGACACTTTTAATATATACGAAAATATATGAATGATAGTAGATTGACGAAATGTATATATGTATGTGAGTGGGAAGGGTGATGAAATAGGAATCGATCCAATAAGACATTTCTCAGTCAAAATATTGGAAAAACTATGCAATAGCTACCTACCTATAACTACCAAGTACATCAATATGAGGTGTATAAAAAGAAAGTTGTAGGTCAGGATCGAGACAATAGTGCATCCTTGATCTCTGCCTAGCTACTATAGGAAAACGAGAATGATGTGTATGTATGTAAAAAGCAAACTACTAAATATGAGAGAATGAGTAACGATGCTATTTTCCTATCAAATTAGCCAAAAGCCTACCTTTTGTAATCTGAGTAAGGTTTCGAATGATCAAAGCCACGTAATAGTAGCCATATAATGGTAAGGATGCATTCATGTGTTACGCCCTTTTATCTTGCTGAGGGTAACCAGTGAGCATGGTTCCCCATTGTTTGTCTATTCTAACTAACCACATTCTCTTCATCGCCGTAAATAGATTTAATGATTTGCCTTTTTCTTAAATTTTAATAAATCAGATTATTATTATCTAAAATATAATATAAATATTATTTTAAATTCGACGTAGCTCAGTTGCATGGGGCTTGACTCTGTATCGAGGGTACAGGGTTCCAATCCCGCTTGAACATGTACCAATGGAAATGAAGTTTAATGAATTTCTATGTACATTTTCGTAATAAAAATACAATAACGACATGCGTTGAATTATAAGGTGAGAGAAAACATCGTGAGCAAACCTACCTTTTCCCTGGCAGGTAATACTTAGTGCTTATAAATGGCGACATGGCTTACCACCTGTCACATTGAGTATTGACTATCTGGTCAACACGTGGGTTCGAGGTGTCCATAGAATTACTACCTTTGCAATTGCGGAGATGGAAACCTGAACCTCTGACTACCCCGCAAGGGTTAATGGTCGTGAATGCGTTTGTTTTGTTTTGTTTTGTATTTTATTATTATCTGTTATGGTAATATGTTTGTTTCATGTTAATTCATATCGTATTATATTAATTATTTAGATAAATTAAAAATTATCTTGTATTTTTACTAAATGGTAGTGATAATTGCCCGTGCATAGTAGTCAGAGGATTAAATGTCCTCGTTATTGCGTAGGATGTAATTCTAAGGCCGTCTCGCACCTACGTATAATAATGGAAATATTGTTAAAATTATAGGTGTAAGCTTAATATTAGTAATCGCATTAAGCATACAACCATAGCGATAAAACAGAATACGTCAATGAACCCATTTATCTCGATCCGGTCCAATTCGCTTTGTTGATATCCATACACCTCCTTATTCACCCTTGGTGGTTGTATGTTATTCTTACGTCACCCTTGTTAATATGTCGCCTATCTGACAAATAGGAATCTTACATCTCGGCATAACTCTGTTCAGGGAAACATTCCTGATATGTTTTTATGTAAATACATATGAAGTTAAAAGTAACTTACACATATATACATGTATATGCCATATGGCAATCAGATAGACGGCACATTGAAAAAGGGTGTCCTTGGAAGTCCTAATAACCGCCGAGTGTGTATGAGAAGGTGCATGAGTTGGTTAGTAAGTAAATGTGCCTGTTCAGAATACTTTGTGTTACGAGTTGGAAATAAGCTCCACCGGAAGATGTGGATACAAAGTGCTTATCTCATAATGTTGGGTTTTGTACTATGCTATTTTTTATGTTTTGTACCATTCCTACTGGTATGTCTCAGGAAGCGTCTAAAGGAGAAGATTTAGGACAAAACTATTTGGTGATGAACTATTAACACGTCAGTAATGTTACGAATACCTACCATATGCACCCCAATAGAAATCTATATTCGGGGAACAGCAAGATTTAATCACGATTTTTATTCACCGCAGTATTCGATGCATTTCGCCAACGTAAGTTTATAGCAAAAACATGCAAATAAAATATGCATTAGTACATACTCTGTTGTTTGAAACCTGTACCCACTGATACATAGTCAAACCCCCAAAGACTGAGCTAAGCCAAACTTTGACATGAAACGAAACATCCATTATCGATACTACGAAATGCGGCGAAAGCTCAGTATGTGGAGCACGATTCGTAGCAACTTCGATATCGGACAGGAAACACTTTGCAATTTATAATATGAGGTGTCGATTCGCTACTAGGATATGCAGTTGGCCAGATGCCAGGGACCGGCCAGTATTAGGCTACAGGGACTAGATGTAAGTCAACAAGACAGGACTGTAATTTATGAGTTTAACATATGGCACGTACATATAAATTTTGCAGTAATACATTGCAGCTCAGTAGATTGGGGATTGACTCTGTATCAGTGGGTAAAGGGTTCAAATCCCACTTAGCATGTACCAATAGTAATGTAGTTAAATAAATTTCTATGTACATTACCGTTATAAATACATTTGCAAAAACACCGAATACAAGAGTGTGGGAAAACATCGTGAAGACATCTACTTATTCTCCGAATAGGTAAATTACCAATGTGACTAGTGCTTTTTTTTATTTCGTAAATGCTCGAAAATGTACATATAAATTCATTAAACTTCATTAGTACATCATGTTCAAGCGGTATTTGAACCCTGTACCCACTGATAAAGAGCCAAGCCCCAAACAATTGAGCTCCGCCGATTTACTGTCGAAACAATCTCTCTCCTAACAGGGTCATAGTTATACCAATTCTCTGTCAAAGGCACAGCAACATAAATAATGCGGGCATCGCGATCCCCATAATTCAAGCAGTGGGCCCAAACAATTTCCGTGATGGTCCGGCCATTGATTTGGGCCCACAGCGGCCCCAATGGGACGGGAACGGCCCTTGTTAGTGCAGCTCGAGTGCTCGTTTTGATTAAGAACATGTTTCTTCATTGCGGTTGTCCGGTCGTTTTTACGCCGTGTCGGGTGACATTCCGTTGCGATGTTTGTGGTATGGGCTAATTGTTTTTGAATTGGAGTAAATTAGCGTATTTTTTCCCAAAAAAATTATTACTAGAAATACATAAATATCTTTTCTTTTATTTGTGTTACCCAAAATTTCTTGATGTGGGAGTAATGTTTTATAATATTTTTTTTTCTATTTGTTTTTGTTTATTAAATTATTAAACAATATTTACATGAGGTAATAAATCAAAATAATATCTAGATAAATAAAGTTTATAATTATTATATACAAGATTTATTTATTTATTTATTTTTTATGTTTTATAATTATTATATACAAGATGTTCATATCGAAATTTTTTAAAAACCCCTTCATCAGATTTTAATAACACGAAGTTCTTAAGGTATTAGATTATGTTAAATATGTCAGATGATATCATTATAATGTTCTCAGCTTCTTTCTTTTGAAACGTTTAAACTACAAATTTTATTATACCAGAAACGTGACCAATCGCGACCAACCAAAAGTAAAGAAACTTATATGAACAAAGTAGTCTGTATAAAATGCCTTAACAAAGAAAAGTATCAAAGTAAAAGTCATAATCCCATATATATGTATTCATGTTATAATTTTGCTATTATTTTGGTATTTCAAGTCAATATTCCTAAAATATTCAACTTGATTGTCACCTTACGATCTATGATTAGCGATACTTACAAGTTATAGTATTGAATAATACCTATAAAACTTCGGTCTAGGCACTTAATAAAATGATATGGTCAAGAGAACTATAAATTTATACATACATATGTATATCTGTACATACATATAATACCATTTACCTAGATCATGGCAAATAAGTTGTCTACATTGATTTAAAAGATAGCTGAAGTGGCCGTCACTGTATCACCTTTTCCGATAATTTTATTTTAATCTTTTTCTCCTCAGTTCGATCCCGTGCTAATCTGGGACGTGAAAAGAATGCTAATTAGCTGTTTAGGAGTTGTCTAAGGGCCTTGGAGTGTATTAAATCTATTGGATGATGGGCTAACTACATTTATGTCACTAATGTTCTGTATGATATTTCTATCCTCATATTAAAGGTATTTTTTTTTTAATTACAGCAAGCACTACCTACGTAGCTCCCCAGTTTTCTTGACTTTTTAATATTGCACTATTTATGAATAATATTAACATCCATCATTCATAATAATTTTTATATGATAACTAGCCAACTTCAATACTATAAGTACAAAGAAATGAATTTCGTGTTGTTTTAAATAATTTCCTAGATTGACTATGTAAATTGACACTCATTTAAACGTCTTCTTTAGTAGTAAAAATAAGAAGAAAATAACATTGAATTTCTCTCTCATTTTACATTTATGTTTTTAAGCAATATTATTACTTTATGTTTTTACATTTATTAAACACGACGTAAGTACTTATTAATATCAAAGCATAACAAAATAAATACGAATTGAACCGGATGTCTTTGACACCTACATTTTATATCCAAATTTAAAGACCACAGCAATTATTGGATGCCCATAACATTTTCTTTATAACATGCGAAATTAAAAAAAGACCCTCTACCCTAAGGGTTAGGTCAAAGTATTTTTAATTTGGTTAAACTTGACCCCAAGGGCAGTCCCGGGGCGAGGCCTGTGATTTTTCAGTGGGCAATGGAGCGGCCTAAGCCACTGTATTTATTGGGGCTGCGTAATAAGAGGGTTCCCTGTAAATTATTGTTGACTCCCACATTAATGAATAAGAAAAGTTTGCGGTGGAAGAGGCTTTTGCGGCTCACATAAATACGGGGCTTTATTTATTGAAAGGGCCGCCGCCTGGTCAAGTGGAAAATCGAAATGTGCACTACAGGCGTACTATACGATGATCTGGCTTTGGACAAAAGACCTACGTATTCTGTAACAAATGTGCTAAGTGGGGTATTTAGGTTTTAGAAAAAAAACATAACTCAATTTGAAGATTATAGATACCTAATTAGATTAGTACACCGTAGAAACGATGCAAAATTTAAACAGAAACTGCTCAATTTTAAAGTGGTATTAGTACATGCTTTGACAGGCATCGCATTACATCATGTTGGTGTAAGGCACCGATAATAATTATTTGTCTGCAAAACATTCATTGGGAGTCAAGAAACAGTGCAAATATTTGCGAGTCTTTGAACATTTTACCTAAAGAGGTGTTACACCCCACGTTAATTTCCACTTCTTTGTTCCCGTTCCAACCTTGCTTACACAGCATTTCTAAAGGGAGAGTGTTAACTGAAAACCCTGCGGGGATTAAGGGGCTCTAAATAGGCTTGAGGATTATGTTTGTACTGCGGTTTGGCAAAACACTCGTGAAAATAAATATACGACCCACGTTTATAATTATATCATGTCCCCTTTTAACGGAAGGTAACTGAAAGGCTAGGAGTTTTCTAAAGTATCTTTAAAGCAATAGTATCTTATATTTATGACTTGTGCAAAAACCAGGTGGTAAACAAATTAATATCCGAAAAAAGAAAAGCATATATATAATAACTACTATACCTGGTTCGAACTGTATCTCCACATGAATAATGGCCAGATCAAATCTACTATTCACTGGATAGTCATCACCCCACGTGACAATTGGTGTACCAAATAGCCACGTTATTGTGATAACTGTTACGTGCTTCCAAGAAAGGAACATTTCTCACGTTGTTTTCAAACACCCGTCTGCATAACTACGTTAATTGTCTTATAAAACTTGCTTATTGACTAGTTGGAAAGAAAACAGGATGTTTGCAAGTCACCCACGCGTTGAAGTTTGAAACATGAGCAAAAGTTAGAGCAAGTGAAGGTAACTGATGGAAGTTGCTTGTCTAAGATTGTATCTTGCAACTTCTTACATTGTATTTTGTAGCTTAGTGCAAGACGCCTCGAAGTCTCTCTAGATCGAAGGTTGAATGTAAATGTGTGTTGACTTTTAAATGTAATTAGAAAGAAACCAGGATAATCAGCAGTGACATGACTTAAATATAAAATATATAGTAATATCTTTGCCACAACTAAAGTTATTCAACGTCTTGTTTTGTTTCAGAACCAATCAAAAATGAAAGATCAAATAGTATGGATGGATTCATAGAAATAACTCGAGATAAAAATGCGAGAAAACCTCTGGAATCTGTTTTGTATAATGTTGATTTTCACACAAGAATCCCAGGAGACTCGGTTACGTGACGAGTTCTCGTTCCACGAACCTGTAAACTCTTCAGAGGTCAGTCACAGATCCTTCCAGCAAACTCCAAGCATAAAACGACATCACAGACATCGACATAAACAGAGCGTGTCCGAAGATAATTTTGACACCGTAGTTAGCACTCAAAACGCAAGAATCATTGAAGGCAGAGCATTCGCTGCAGCACCTACCAAACCTGACAAACACATAGTTGATATTAATAATAACGATTGGCATAACATGTCAAAGGACCAAGCGCTTGATTTGAAAGACAAGAAGCTCCACGCCCATTGGCCTATGAAGAGAGAGGCAGTTATAGAAGGAGACTTAGTGTTGGGTGGGCTAATGATGGTCCACGAACGATCTGACTCTATGACCTGTGGCCCAGTGATGCCGCAAGGGGGCATCCAGGCGTTGGAAGCCATGCTCTATACCATAGATATAATCAACAATGAATTGAAACTGATTCCTGGTGTCACTATAGGGGCGCACGTACTAGATGATTGCGATAAGGATACCTATGGCTTGGAAATGGCGGTGGATTTCATTAAAGGTAATTTAGCAACAATGTTAGTGCGTATTAGAGGGCAATTTAATTATATATTCATAATTACACACTACGTGAAATAGAACCTCTAGAGACAATAATTCTTAGTCACTTTAAGCATTATTATTGGAGTTATGGAACATTAGTGACAGCTTCTTAGCAAATCGCCTAATAAATTCCACCCCCCCCCCTCTGATTCCTTAGTCACCTCCTATGACATACTGAGAAGAACAATAACTAGTTTTTTATATGTCCTATTATATCAATAGAGCCCTAAGTTTGAATGAAACAAGGTTAAGATTTATTATTTACGGTTATCTATAGAATTATAAACCATATTAATAGCCAATTGGTAAACAAAAATGGTGAGCTGTATATTTTGATAAATTTAAGCAAAGACTTTTGAATTGTGCATGTATTTTCATTACATACTATCTTCTGCTATAACATTCGTTGCTACAGGATCAATCGGCAACATAGACGACGACGCAGAAACCGAGTGCAGTGCTGTCAACGGAGGCAACAGCAATGCCCAAGGGAAGGCTGGCAGGAAAGTCATCTCCGGAGTGGTCGGGGCTGCATCAAGCGTCACATCCGTACAAGTAGCCAACCTGTTGCGGTTGTTCAAGATACCTCAAGTGTCGTATTTCTCGACCTCGCCAGAGCTTTCGAATAAAGCGAGGTTTGAGTACTTCACGAGGACGATTCCGTCAGATCTGTACCAAGTGCGGGCGATGGTGGAAATCGTGATGAGGTTGCAGTGGAGCTACGTTTCTATCGTGTATGAGGAGTCCAGTTATGGGATTAAGGTTCGTTTATTTCAATTTACTTTTGAGACTATAGATAAAAAAGCTTGTTGTTTCTTTCTGCAATATTTTTGTGATTTTCTGTATCGCAAAAAACATAATTATAATGACCGAATACTTGTAAACGGCGATACGACTTACCACCGATCACAATAGGAAAAGTCAAGTCGTGGGTTACAGGTTTTCATACAATAACTACATATGTAAACGTTTTCGGTGCATCGCAACTGTCAATGGTCATAAAAGTGTTTTTATTGTGTTTATATGTTTGTTTTGACTTTTTAATATAATATCTTCAAATAAAAATTGTAGTTTATGTACGAGTATATAGGTTTGCGTTTAGCAATATCTTAAATAAAAGATATTTTGTAGTGACTATTACTTTGTAGTTCCTTCCGACTCAACATACTTTTCCCACTACGAGTGGTTGTCTTGGTTCATATCTTAAGTTATCAATCTGCTAAGATCTTCAATGGTCACCCAATCCCAAAATTTATTCTACGGCAAACGAAAAATAGATAATTTGTACATATTTCCAAATGGATCAAATTTTTCCGGAAAGAATTTTTATTGAAACAGTTTTGTTCATATACATACATTCACGAGTTTTAATCCCTTTCGGGATGCACAGAACTTCGTCACTCCAGACCTGCAAGATCACTTTTTAGTTGGGATTGAGATAACATATGTAACATTGGTTATCTGCTAGCCCATCTTCCTAAAGATTCATTTTACCCCTAATTCCTTACTCACTTTTTATGACATTCCCGGACGAACGGCAAGTAGATTTTATTCTTTATACGTAAATTTTTGGACTAATATTGATGCCAATAGATTGTAGCTAACATTAGTATCATCATTATGCCCCTATCATTGCATATACTCGTATAAGAAAGTCAATGGGTGTGAGTGAAGCAAGGGAGATTGGTCAAGATCGTTCCAGGTGGCTACTATCAGTCTCTGCCTATCCCCTTAGGCGCGTAGAAGCGTGAACATATGTATTGTTTGTGGTGCAGGCGTTCGAGGAGCTCGAGGCGCAGCTGACGGCGAAGGGCATCTGCATCGCGGTGAAGGAGAAGCTGGTGAAGGACTCGGGGGTGGCGGCAGAGGACGCCTACGACCTCATCGTGCAAAGGCTGCTCACCAAGCCACGGGCCAGAGGTACACTTTCAAGAGAAGGGTTTTCAGTGTTCGCAATTTTATTCATTTTACAAGAATACGCAATAGGGTAAACACTTGCTTGGTTTATATAATTAACATTTCAGTTATTTTAATTGTTCGTTTAAACTTGAATTGTATATGAAATTGACTGTTAATATCATTATACAAACAGACATAATACAAACACCTTTTTTCCCATTAATTTAGCTAAAAAGGAGCTGGTTTTTCAATTTCCATACTTGCATGTTTGTTAATATTTGTTTTGCTTTTAAATTTTTTCCATTTATTTTCATATCCAGTCTAAAGCTTGTAGTATGGCCATTCAAGTGTTTCACTAAGGCAAACGCGTGGTAATAATGACACAACATTTTTGTGTAATTAATAAACCGCCCAAGAACCCTAACCCTGACAGCTGCTATCAATTTCTGTGCCTATCCGCTAACAGGGCGATGATATCCCCATGAATAATTCCGATCGGGTGGCCGCGAGACGCTCCTCATCGGCGCGTACTCCGAGTCAATTTATCTGGCAAATTGCAGCGAGTGGCAGCTGCGCGGAGAGATACCGCTGTCGCCGCTTGGAACAATTTTTCGCTGAAGTGGTTACAAAAATTGGATCCCCCTCTATCGGCAGATGCTCACTGGGCTGCCTCGGCTTAAGCGGCCGCCGTCGCCTTTTATTAGCCTTATCTCACGCGTATCTTTGGCGACTTGTTTGCGGGAACACAAGGTCGTTATTCGGGAACATGTTGTGCGTTTACTTATGGATTTTTTGACTTTTTTTTTGACTTTGCACTATTGACAGTTGTGAGTTCTGGCATACATACAGTTAACATAACAGTTAAAATAAGTAGGCAGTGTTTTTTTTGTTTGAAATTACTGATCCTGATTCATCAGTAATTTCAAACAAAACATTTGTCAGTTTGTAAATGTTTGTATATCCCTCATTCCGACGGTGATAAAACATAACGTAAACTACTATTGAGTAGAAGTACAAGTAGAGTAAAGCTTTGGCTGCTACTGATTCTTGTGATAATTCTATCACGTTAAAAGTAGTTTAGATAAACAACAACAATAGTCTGATTGATTACATCACAAGTTTTGAAGCAAAAGTTATGCTCTAGAACGAAAGCAGAATATCAAATAATTTTATAATAGATGCTCAGACGGCATACTTTCACAACACGTTACTTCTTCTTCATCTTGTACATATATCATTTTATTCCGTACGTGTGCAGTAAATAAAGTTTTCCCTTTCTATATCTTGTGCATCACATATTTCCGTTCCTTTCAATGCAGTCATCTGTACCACAATGTCCTTCTGTCCAGGTGCGATAATCTTCGGCTCCGACCAGGAGGTGGCGGGCGTGATGCGGGCTGTGCAGCGCGCCAACGCCACAGGTGCCTTCAGCTGGGTTGGCTCCGACGGCTGGAGTGCTAGGGCTCTGGTCTCCGAGGGCAACGAGCGCGCCGTCGAAGGCACCATCAGCGTACAGCCGCAGGCCAATGACGTCAGAGGGTTCAAGGACTACTTCCTGGGACTCACGGTGAAGAATAATAAGAGGAATCCCTGGTTTGTTGGTAAGGATTATGGGGATCACGTTGATGTTAATAAACAAAATTTGGGTTTGAATGTAAGAGTTAAAAAGAAATATAAATAAACAGTGATTAATAATTAAAATCAAAGCGTTGAGAGTGAGCTGCGGGCTATTAGAATGAACAGGGTTGAGATTGAGACTAAGAGCGTTGCCAGAGATATTGAGGGGTAGCGAGACCTTGTGAAGGCCCTCTGCACCTCTGGGATGCCCTAAGACTTTAAAAACAACAATAATTAAAATTTCACTTCTTCTTGAATATTTTACACAAACACTTTTCACAATTCATGTGTTCGACTCTATCCTGTGCTCGTGATCTTTGTTATATTTTGACCATTTGTTCTAGAATTCTGGGAAGACCACTTCCAGTGCCGCTACCCGGGGGGCCCACGCACCCCCTACAACGAGCAGTACCAGAGGCCCTGCTCCGGCGAGGAGAGGCTCAGCGAGGAGGGCACGGAGTTCGAGGCGCAGCTGCAGTTCGTCTCGGATGCTGTTATGGCCTTCGCACACGCCATCAAGTGAGTGCTTATACTATGCTTTGGGTTCCACAGGAGGCGGAGTTACAACTTATAACTACACTAATTGTGGAGTGAAAATAAAATCTCTCGAAGAAGTACATACATACGTACACATACGTTGACGTTCATTCATCCCTTTCTAGGTGAACAGTACTTCGGAGACACGATAATATCTACTTGGACACTTTTTGCATTTAGCTGGGATTATGATAGCATTGGTGACTTATTAATTAGCGCATCGCCTAATAGAATAACTTAATCTCTAGTAGTCTTCAGTGACACGCCAGGAAGAACGGCAGCTAGTTAGCATTGTTGTTACGTCTCAAAGCGCTATTTAAGTAATCGAATTAAATTAAGATATACAACTGGCAACACTTCATAATAAGCGTTCTATTTACATCAAACTATGATAGTACAAGTAGGTAATTTCCTTGAATGAGGGTGATCAAGGTCGAGAGCCCTTTGATCTGCATCTCGCCAACAAAGAACGTCATCCGAAAGGCAGTGGGTCAATGGGCTAAACGGCGCTTAGATGCCCCACTCAGCCGCGCCACTTCAATGGGACTATCTCGCATTCAGTGGGGATGATTTCGCTGCAGGCGTTTTGTGCATTTTTCACTACGTCTGCTTAGATACGAGTATTATTATGAAGACACGGTGTCTAGAGAAGTATACCTGACGAGTGTGTATAGGGATGCGAACGAATTTCTATGAAGTGAAAGTGATTTGTAAGTAGGGAATCGTAGAGAGAAATGAAGATCCGTAAACTTTGCCTACCTCTATGTAGAGCAAAACTTGTCATGTATAAACAAATATACGAGAATATAGATATACATTTGCAAATGTAAAATAGTAAAATTGACAATCATTTACTACTAATGTAAAAAAACGCCTATGCTATTGGTATTTCGCATTTCTAAGTTTACATTTCATTAGGTGGGAAGTATGATAGGTGGACAGTCCATAGCCAAAAGGACATTAACGATTATCTCTAGAGAAACTTCTTTTTTTCTTTAACATGTCTTCTAATATTCATCCATACACATACTGATCACATTTTGTGACTTATTTACTTACTGAATTGAATGGCTTTTCATTCAATATAAGGATAATAAAATCAAGAGAAAAAACATTTTCACGTGTAAAATTGTCCTTAAAATTAGATAATATTAAAAAAATTTACAAATCTAATTAAACTATCATACAACTTTTTAATAAACCCTACTACTTTTGTTATAAATATATTTACGATCTAGTCTAAAGCTTTTCTGCAAACAACATTCAAAAATAACAACCCATTATTTTCGAGGAAAAAATTAATGATTCCATTGTGAAATTCGTTTTTCCATTCCGTAGCTTTTTCTGAAATTTCCGTAACGCCATTTTTGAATTCCAATTATCCAGTTTTGACGAGTCATCGATGCTGTCATAGCAGCTTAAATAAAGGGCGACTAGACGGTCGAATAAAGGGCCCTTCAGATGATCAATTGGCCTCTCGCCAGCCTTGTTTGCAGATGAATGATTTATCTCATCTTACCATTGCTCACTTATTCTTTGATTTGGTGTTAGCCGACATATAAACCTAGACTATGCTTAAAGAGTAGGTACAACCTTTTATCATGAAAGTTATTATAATAGTTTTGGGCGTTTAATTAATATGGTTTTGGATTCAATACTTACACATTCTTGTTACACACCACGCCTATTTCTCTACAGAGCGGTAGTCTGAGGTCACGGAACCCTATTTGTTATTTGCACGGATGTCAATAAAAGAGGATTGTTAGGATCGAAACAAATAGGGATCTCTGCCTACCCTCTTAATAATGTCTTCGTTAATCAAG
Organism: Leucoptera coffeella; assembly: GCA_030578115.1. Lineage (NCBI taxonomy): Eukaryota > Metazoa > Arthropoda > Insecta > Lepidoptera > Lyonetiidae > Leucoptera > Leucoptera coffeella. The sequence continues at coordinate 48,290 of JAMBLF010001570.1, forward strand.
GCTTTGATTACCCTAAACCATTAACTGACCGTCGCATAATAAGCACAATATGTTCGATTACTGATCATTAAATAAAAACAAACATCTTTCTTCTTAACTCTATAATTTCTAACTCCTTATAACTATCTCATATCTTAATCACACATAGTTATTAATAAATAGATTTTATTCACAAGCATCTGCGTACAAGTTGCACAAGCAAAAAGCAATACAAGCGAATATTAAAAGTCACTTTGAGAATCCAAAAAACTTCATTTAGAGCCTCCCTTTATGTGGAGGCTGTATTCAAAGGCTGTTTTGTTCCCGTGGCCCACTTCTCTTTGTGTATGGCGAGGGCTACACTTGCCTGCATACACACTCGCTTACTGCACATGCAGAGAACTTTGTAAAGGATTAGTACGAGTTTGTTGTAGTTGCATATTCAAAGTTAAATGTTCAAAGTTAAGGAAGAGTCGGTCTTTGTATGCCTTTTTCAAAAAGGTTTTATAGTTGTGAATAGTCGTTTTTTAGATACATCTAAATGCATTTCATAACTAAATAGTATATATTTTCAACTGTTTACCCGTGACCATGGCCATTGTAACATGGCCGAAACGTCCAGTAGCAAAGTTAATACTTTGTTTATAAAATATACGCGATAAGTCCCATTTTCTTGTAAAATAAGTAAAAATCGCGAGTCTCTCCAAAATATTAAGCAGTGTAAATAAATTTCAATGATTGAAACTCTAAACTAGAGAGTTTGACCTAACCTATTGCCATTATAAATTAATTTCACACTCAAATAGTTTTATAGTTCAGAGTAATAATAGTTCTTTATTAACTCTGCTAGAGTTTTATTGCGCGAAAACATTTAACGAGTGTTGACAATTGCACACATTTCATGTTTTAAAGTTAAACAAGGCTATTCTGCTATATGCGTTTTACTAAATAAACGCTTAGTAGAATATTCCATCTCATTTCAAAATAATATCATTCATGACTACAGTATTATCTTGTGGTACTAAGCAGTAAGTGCAACAAACAAATTATCGATAAAATTAAATACCCCATTACATAAGTACTCGATAAAACCAGTAATTCATCGATAAAATGAAGTGCCCAATGACAGGCGAGTAATCCGATCTAGATAAAACTGGTCTAGACAATCTTATGACGGGTTTCCCATATGATTCATTGGCCCATTGCCAGCATTCCCAATGGAATGAGCTGTCGAGATTAAGCCCTTAACACTGGATAAATAGGGAAACACTTGTACGAATACACTTATGTTCTTTCTTCCTAAGTGGATATAGAATATACTTCAATACAATGGTGAAAAAGAATGCTTACTAGCTGCATGTATCGGTAATGGAACCTATAGGGTGTTGGACTAGCAAACGGTCAATAATGTTTAATTTTAATGCCAACACAACCGCGAAAGTTGAGCTTAAAAGTGACTCAAATTAATATTAACTTCAGTGGTTCTGTCCGCCCCGACAGTGAGTAAGATACGCCATTTTTTCTTACGGCATAAGTATGTATGTAAAGAGACATAGAAAAAAGAAAAAAGTAAAACATAGAGTCTTTCGTGTCCTTTAATGTATAAACATATACCTTTGCAAATGTAGATAAAAACCTCTGAGCATTAAATCGGTGTTAAGTTCAATAAGGAGATTAAAGTTAAGTGCAATCGATTAGGTAATGGATTGGAACCTGTTATCATAACCGCATATCGCAACCCTTTAGACATAAAATTATTGAGAATTTATTTTCTCTCTTTCTGTGTGTCACAAACAAATAAAGGGTCATTTTTATATTATAATATCTGCTAAGTCACTTTTAGGTTTTATGCAATATTTGCAACAGCTTACAAAGCCATTGTTTAACAGATTTCATTCGCCTCTGTCCTTTAGTCGCCTCCTTCGTCACGGCGAGAACAACGGCAGCTAGTTTACTTATAACGTTCTGGGCTAGCAACGAACAGCAGTATATAATAAAGCGTCCCCATTTATTCTCTAATAAAAGCAACATGAGATTTTCCGTAGCAATTTCTCAGACTTCGATTAACTACGCTGAAGGAATCGTGTTCTGTTCGTAGTATTAATTAACGCTTACACGCCTCTATGAATAATCCCCAATGTGGTTGCTACGCGCTTCATGGAAAACAAAATGGAATATTGTATTATATGTTGTGAGCTAAGAATAAATATGTATTACATTATTTACACATATAATATACTTCACGATACCAGCTGCAATTTAGAGGTTTGCATAATTATACTGTTACTAGGGGCCCAATAAGACATATGACAGTCAGATAGACTCCATATTGACTAAGGATGACGTTAGAAGTACTAATAAACGCCGAGTGTGTATGACGAGGTGTATGAGTGTCAATGAAGCGCAAGTGGTTTGGTCATGATCGGGACAGGTGGTATCTGTGATCTCTGCCTACCTCTCTGCAGGGAATCAGGCATGATGTATATGTATGTGTGTTAAATATAACACACATACATACATACTTGATTATGCGAACCTCAAAATTGCAACTTGAATACAAGTTGCAATTTAGAGGTTCGCATAATCAAGTCTGTATTTGTTTTGTAGTTTCTGTATCATCATATCGATGCCACTTTTATAGTATTTCTATGGCCAACTCCAACCCACTTGTTTACCATATAGTCGATACACAATGGGAACTATAACGTGTTCTTGGAACGAGTAAGTTTCTTAAAGATATTTTCCGTCAAAGTAGTAGTCGATGCATTTCGCAAGTGTATTTTATTGGAAAAATGCAAATAGAATATCTGAAACCTGCATTTATTTTAGCCAATACTCCGTATTTTGAATCTGGTATATTTAAATTAACATTGACGTGTTATTGACTGGCTGTTTGGGTACAAGTGGAATATCAACACTGCAGGTTGTCTACAACAGATACTCAACCAAATACCTTTACACATGATACTAATCCATGTTTTCAAACTTTAATTCTGTTCGCGCAAAGAATAAAGAAATTATAATAAAATATTATAAGCCATAATTGCATGTAATATAAAATCGTACGCCACTACTACACCAATTAAATTAGTCCCTTGCTAAGTACATTGAAGACTTGTGTAAAGGGTCCCTATTAAATATCAATACTTATATAGCATATAAACACAACGAAAAAACTGAAAGGCAGAAGAAGCGTAGTTATTAATTCTGCTCTGGAATCGATCTTTCATGTCTTATAACCATTTGAGCTACGGAGGTCGTCAAAGATGTGACCTTCTTTTTTAATTATTATACTCAGTGGTTGTTATTCCTATGTCATGTGATGTGTCATATTATTGAGAGACTGATTTCTATTCATGTGACAAGAAAAAAGACTTATTGTGTATATTATATAAACGACAGTTGATACGACGACACCGAAATGTCGGATAACAAAGGTAATAATACTTTGTTTATAAAACACGCGATAAGACCCGTTTCCTTCTAAAACGAGATGTATTGTTGCGCAGGGACATGCACCAGATGGCGTGCAATGGCTCCCGAGGCCTCTGTGACGCCATGAGGCCTGCCAGTGGATTGGAGCTGCTGCAGTCCTTGAGGAAGGTCAACTTCACAGGTAAACCAAATAGTACATTACGTTTATTTCCAAACTAAATGATCATATTATATTGTCCGATCTAGTCTGTGTTGTTAAAAGTAAACTAGTTACAGTTATTTTTGACTTGTCTACTAGTATTCAGATTGCAATGTTTGTAGTAGGTATTAAAACTTATAACTTTTATGAAAAGACAAGACAAACAACAGACAAACGCGTTCACAACCATAAACCCTTGTGGGGTAGTCAGTGGTTTAGGTTCCATCTCCGCAATTGCAAAAAAAAAAATTATATTTCGAACCCATGTGTTGACCTAGTATATATGACCTGTCCTGTCTGTATGACAGGTGATAAGCCATGTCCCCATTTACACACACTAACTAACCATCTCCAAAATTTCGTATAGTAACAATTTCAATGTATGGCTATACATGCTACGTAACCTTCCTAATATATATATTCCATAATGTCCTATAATATCAGGTTTGAGTGGCGACGCGTTCCGCTTCGACGCGAACGGCGACGGCCCCGCGCGCTACAATATCCTGCACTTCAAACAGGTGTCGAGGGGCATCTTCCGCTGGCTCAGGGTGGGACAATACCTGGATGGAGAGCTGCAGCTAAACCTCAACGGTACGAGCTCTTTGTTACATCTTACATGCTTAGAAATCACGGGTACTTTCCTACATAGAGGTTCAGGTGTCTATGTCTGTAATCGCGAAGGTAATATATGGTCACCTCGAACTCACGTGTGGATCATATAGTGAGTAGTCAATGTGACAGGTGGCAAGCCATGTTGTTTTTTACAAGCACTAACTATTACCTGTTCGGAGAACAGGTAGGTTTCCTCACGATTTTTTCCCTCACCATAGTATTCGAAGAATTTCGTAAATGTATTTTTATTACGAAAATGTACATAGAAATTCTTTAAACTTCATTTCAATTGGTACATGCTCAAGCGGGATTTGACTCCTGTCAACTGAACTATGTCATTATTTCTCATAGAGAGAGGTAGGTAGAAATCACGGATGCCCTTTTGTCTCAAGCCTGATAAATCAAAAAAGTAATTCACGGATATAAACAGCTAGACTCCTCATGGACACGTGGCGGTTAATTTATTTTATAAAGTCACCATTGTTAATATTTTAGTTGTTTTATTGTTATGTATGTACTTGGTCTGGGATGACCTCCACGTATTAACATTATATCCTTCTCGTAAAGTCTTTGGAAACCTTTAAATTATTAATTAGTGTATAAGGGGGTAAGGTACATCTTTAATTTTAATCGCCTTATTTAAGATGCAGAGAATTTAGACTTAATCCCTTGTTGAATATCAATACTATTATTATTTTTAGCAACAAACCTATTTTAATCTCACAATCGATATGGGAACAAAAGCAGGCTGGCCAGTCTATTTCAAGCTCCTAGTTAGGGTTGCACGTGTAGATCTTGTTTGAAAGCTATTTAACCCAAAATAGAAAACTCATGTCATTAGGAATCAATACCAATCTGGCAGGTAAAGTCCAGATTCACAGTGAAAACACGTGTATGGGTAGAAAAGTTTCTTTTACCGAGAACTGAACGATTACGAGCAGAAATCATCCAGCGATTTATCTTTGACTGATTGGCGAAAGTTCTTTGGGCAATCGACCTTCTGACAAGTTCTGGAACTAATTGGTTTTGTGAGGCATTAAAAGTTCCAAAGGTTTCGCCGACTACAATTAACCTGGGGTTGGCGCAAAAGTTTAAATTGTTGTTTTCTCAACTTTCGTCCAGTCAACGTGTTAAGGAGGCCTATTATGACTTTTTGCTGCTCTCATAGACTTGGTTGACGAGATATTCTTAACAAAGTGTCAATAGTAACTATCTCTTTGAGTTACGCAAACTTAAGCTGAACTATTACTCTGCAATGTTATTTCCTCACGTCATGTTACGAGTATTTTCTCTTGGTAATCTGTAAAGATATCTAAGTAACTTTAAATATTCTTAAGCCTTACTCAACAAAGTAATGAAACACAAATTAATTGTTAATATTAATGAACTATTTTGACCACCGATAATCAGCTCTACTTATGTATACATAAATAAATCATTCAAGTAGTTTTCTTTACTAATTTAGATTAAATCAGCTTCATCATTTTTTCATCACATTTTGACCTTCTCAGGTGTCATTGACTGTCACCTTTGACCCATTTATCATGTCCATTGGCTCTACGAGTGACCCTTTACAGAGATCCAGTTCAAGTGGGAGGAGCGGCGTCCCCCGGCGTCAGCGTGCAGCGCGGAGTGCGCCAGAGGGCAGGCCAAGCAGTACGTGGAGGGCGAGAGCTGTTGCTGGCACTGCTATAACTGCTCGCACTACGAGGTCAGCACAGACACATACACACACGCTGCGATTGGTCACCTTGAATAACAACAGCGCTCTTGGCTACCATAGCTCTCATTGATCTATGCTATCACTATCGTTTACATGTAGGCTTATGGTAACCTAAAACAAAATGTCACTGGATAGGATTCAACATGATAGATGATAAAAGGATTAAATAAAACAATCCACCACACGCACCAAAGAAACTCTATACTGAAACCAAATAGGTGTAATGTTTGTTTCACATGTTCTTAACGTAGGCTAGAGGTGATCATAAAATTTAGTACATGTTATTATTTTCGTATGTCTCAAGAAAAAAAAAATACATTCCAATTTTAACCTAGTAAATTCTCATAGATCCGTTCCCCATGGGTGGAGACCAGCTGCGAAGAGTGCCCCAAAGGAACCCTGCCGGACCTCTCGAGGACCACCTGCGTGCCCATCCCGGAGGCCTACCTCCGCCCCAACTCCGCCTGGGCCATCGGAGCCATGACCTTCTCTTCCACCGGGATCATCGTCACTGCGTGAGTTACCCAGCAGATGGTGGCATAGAATTAATACAATACCTCAAGCACATACATATATATTCACGTCATTTAATCCCTTTATGGATGGACAAAACAAGAACAATAAAATCTCCAAAGTTACTTTTTAGCTTGAATATTGGGGTTGTGATAAATGGAACTTTGGTGGCAAGTTGCTACCCCTTTGCCTAATAGATTCCATATTCCCATAGTCCATCAACCGTCCCTTACGACATACCGGACCGGACGACAGCTAGTAGGCATTCTTTTTACCTCCCATTCTAGCATTTAGAGTCTACTAAATATACTTCTCCGGCAGGTTCGTGTGCTACGTGTGGGTGCGGCACTCGGCGACCCCGGTGGTGCGCGCCAGCGGCCGGGAGCTCTCCTACGTGCTGCTGGCGGGCATCCTTATGTGCTACCTGGTCACCTTCGCGCTCGTCTTCCGCCCCACTGACATCCTGTGCTCCATACAGAGGTTAAAAGTTTACTTTAATTAACGAAATGTCTAGTTGAGTTTTTTGATCTTTTACAAACGTTATCTGTACGCTTAACTTCTATAAAGTTGCACAAGTTACATCCATTTTATTATGAATGTAAAAGTTCATATTTATTTTTGTTTAGGGTATCAAAACGAAAACAATGTGGTCTACAGTATCTTCTATTCCTAACAATGTAAAACACTGCCTCACATTAGAATTTAGTCCAAAACATACTTTTACAAAATGGTCTAAAACGTTGTCATCCACAACAAACCATCCTACTTCTCTCTCATCATCTCCATCGCTTCTTTTCCTTTCCCCGTCAGGTTCGGCACCGGCTTCTGCTTCACGGTGGTGTACGCCGCCCTGCTGACTAAGACCAGCCGCATCGCGCGCATCTTCGCCGCCAGCCGCCGCTCCGCCAAGAAGCCGCTGCTCATCTCGCCCAGCTCCCAGCTCTGCATCTGCTCCGCGCTGGTCTCCGTACAGGTGGGCTAAGAGTAAAAGACAAACGCATTCACGACCCTACCCTTGTGGGGTAGTCAGAAGTTCAGGTGTTACCTTACTTCACGGCGCGCAGCATGTCGTAGGGAGAGACTTAGGCGGTAGCTTTAGTAGGAACGTTTCATATTAAAGTCATCACTGACCCGATACCAAAGCTAAGACAAAACAAAAAAGGGCAAACGCATTCTCGATTATTATCCCTAGCGAGGTAGTCAAAGGTTCAGGTGTCCATCTCCCCAATTGTGAAGGTAGTAATTCTATGGCCACCTCGAACCCACGTGTTTACCAGATAGTCAGTACTCAATGTGACAGGTAGTAAGCCATGTCGCCATTTACAAGCAGATTTGCTATATTTAAGTAACTGTACAAGAGTAAGCTTACAGTTTTGTGCAAGTGGGCTTAGGGTTTCGAAATCTAGGTTCATGTTCTCTTGTGTTCATTTTTTAGGATATTCTCGATGTTGATGCATGTATTCAAAGTCAAAACATAAGTTTAACATGTCAATATGTATTTTGAAGAAGTTCGTGATAATAATGCGGTGTATGGAATTAGAGATATTTGTTTGGAAATTATTGAATAGTTTACAGTCATTATACTCATACGTGGTATTCACAAGACTGTGCATACTGTAATCTATCATTTTTTAATAAATATTGTATGCATAAAATTACATCTAAAATATAAAAAAACTGTTTTCGACTCCGGATGGTTACTTGAATTCCACATTTCCATAGATAATTACGTTTATGATTGTAGACTACATTAATAAGCGAAAACCTCAGAATGAAAGGCTTTAATAAACATAAAAGAAAAATTAGACATTACGTAGGTACACAGATTAATAACAGATATTATGATGACAAACAGTTTGACACTTGGCTGACACTATGGAGGTTGAGTAGTTGGTAGAGGTTGGATAGGAATGATATTACGATACTACAATAATATTGGGCAGATGTTAAGTTAAATGCCATTTACAGTAACAAACATTCTGTCAATAAGAATAAGTACTTTTTGGAAACTTAAACTCATTTTTATAAGTCCTTGTTTATCCCCAGGTGCTGATAGTGATAGTGTGGATGATCGTGGCTCCAGCGCACGCCATGTACCACTACCCCACGCGGGAGGACAACATGCTCGTGTGCGACTCGTACGTGGACGCCTCCTACATGATCGCTTTCTTCTACCCCATCGTGCTCATCGTCGTGTGCACCGTGTACGCCGTGCTCACACGCAAGATCCCCGAGGCGTTCAACGAGAGCAAGCATATAGGCAAGTTTACATATAAGTTGACTATAAAGTATTCAGAGGGTTGAGTGAAATATACTAATAATAATAATAAATAGTAAGTAAGTGTGTAATAAATAATCTCTGGCTGTACCAATGACTGAAATTTAAATATAGTATGTTTTTCATTTACGTACATAATTTACGGTCGCTAACGGTGAGGGAAAACATCGTGAGGAAACCTGCCTATCCCTCAGGATTAATAGTCAGTACCTATATACGGCGATACGGTTCACTACCTATCACGTTGGATGCTGTCTTTCTAGTGATACGCGGGCTTCGAATGACCCATACCTGACGTGCCTTCGAAATTTCGGAGATGGGCATTTAAGCCTCTGACTACCCCGCCATAATAAAAAAGGGAGTGTGTATACACAAGTCGTGAAGCGTATGTTTTATGTTATGTTTATGTTTGACTATAAAGTATTCAGAGGGTTGAGTGACTAATAAGAAATATAATGTTTATTGCAGATCACTGTCATACTAATTGGACTAGTACCTTGCTAAGTGCATTTAAAATTTATGTACATACACACCACGACAGATTCCTAGTAGAGATTAGATTAAATTAGATTATTAGATTCCTATCTGTCCCGATCCTGACAAACCACTTTCGTTGTATTGACACTCATACACTTCCTCATACACACTTTAAGACTTATGATAAGATACATTTTAATGATCAACGACAAAACTGGTTAAGCGTAGCTCTTAACTCTGCTTCCACTGGGAATCGAACTGAGGCATCGCGATTAGTGTTCAAGTGGTTAATTAATTGCGGCACGGTGATCATCTAATTGTGATCGTCTTTTGCCACTTAAAACCTCGTTTCAACAGATAACCCAGTCTAAAGTATTGCGTTTATATGGAACATTGTTGACATGTAGTTAGCTCATCGCCAAATACATATAAACATTGAAGTTCTTATTTTAATTGTTGCGTAAATTTGATTAGAAAGGTGGTTACAAGCATTTTATGTGTCCCAGATCAGCGCGAACCTTTATAGATAAAACGTTGTCAAATCGCACTCAATAATAAGATTAATAGGCACCAGTGATTGATTATTCTCACTCCTGCTCCATATATCATTTCGCCACGTAATTACTAACGATATTTGAACACGTGATTGATAGATTTTACAAAATGCTTAAAGGATTTTTTACGTAAAAATCCTGAAAAGGTTCTGTAGACGAATCTTTTTTAGAAAATATCATATCCTAAGATAATTTATTTAAAATCGTGACTCAGTGGAAAAAGGGTGACGTTAGCAGTAGCTATAATCACAGAGCGTGTTTGAGAAGGTGTACGACTGGCAATAAAGTAAGAGTTGCTTACTAGGGTCGGGAAAAACAAGACCGGAGTAAATTTTTTTTGTATATATCAATGAAAAGACTATATTGTTTACAAAGTGAGTATAAGGTGGTGTATGAATGGCAATGAAGTGAAAGTGGTCTGTTAGGATCAAGACAAATAGAGATTCACGATCTGATCACATATCTGAAGGGAATCGGGTGTTTCTGTGTATGGAGTACATATGCACACCTAATTCCTATTCTTCTGATCATGGCAACCCGCATAATCAGTTAGGTGTGGAATGAATCTTAATTATTGGCGACACTTTCCCGACCTTCGTAGGGTAGTCAGAACTTCAGCCAAAGCATTCTATAGTCGCGGCTGGCCGCATCGAACCCACGTATTGGACTAGATAGTCAGTACTCAATGTGACAGGTGCTAAGCCATGTATATATCTGTTATTACCTGTTCGCGGATCGCTCCCTCGCCGTAGCGGCGTATTTAGCAAAAACTCATTTATTTTTTATTACGAATAAGTAAATAGAAAAAAAAACTTTATTTCCATTAGTATTGTACAAAGATTTAAACCCTGTAGCCACTGCTTTACAGACAAGCCCCCAACAACTGAACTACGCCGAATTACGTAGATAAGAATACAATATGAAAACAAATTAATTGTCTTTAAAAGCACTTTATTATTGAGCCTATAAATACCCCATTTGGCCACAAGGCCTTGCTAGTGGCGGATTTATTGCGTGCGCCCAGTGATTTGCGTAAAGGGCGATCGTTTATCCCCTGCCCGCACTCCACAGACATTGAGGCGCTAATGATGTTGATCAATCTTCGAGGTTAACCGCTGTAAGTTTACTCGTGTAAATGGAACGGTGTATCTTGTGTTAGGGTAGCTATTAATATGCTTTTGCTTGTCTTTGATTTATATAGAGACCTTAGCTACTAATGAATGCGACCATGATACAACTGCGTCGCTACTGCAATACTACTGCGACTATACTGTAATAGTGTTTGTACGTAGTAGTAAATGTTAAAATTTTGATGCATTAGTAGAATAAGGCCCTTTTCTGTTTGTATACGGTCGTGATAGGATGACAATGAAGTAAATTGAAAATAAAGCGATGAAGACCACCACCAGTTAACAACTTTAATACCAGTCAAGAGGTTGCGGGTTCAATTCCCAGTGGAGAGACTGAGATACGCTTTGCTTTTTTTCTGCTTTCCAATTTGGTCTTTGATTTGGTATGGTATTTTACTATCTATAATAAGGATATGTTTCTTAAATATACGTAGAAACGCTTATCACAATTTCTTAATCGAATTTACCAAGGCGCTTAACTATATCCCACATAATAAAAAACATTTGATACACAGGATAGAGCAAAATGGAATCTATGATGTACGTTCCGTTGTATAGAGAAATGAGCTTAGCGCTTATTTATGAATCTAATTAACGTGATTAAAGGACTAAAGTTTTTTCAAGTATGTTTTGCCTTATTTGCCTGGCATTATCTCTAATGTTCAAAAGTTACTTACTTCTTACATTTGCCCCCAAATAGGTCAAAATGTGTAATTCTCAGTCCTTAAGAATCTTTGAAGATTGTACACGTAAGCTTATTTGTATGTATGTTTAAATGGCTACAAGCTTTGAAGCATTTAAATGACGAATACTATAATTTAACACATCCCAAATTGTTTTGTATGATTAATTATGATATTTTCAATCCAGACATAATATTTAACATAAACATTTCAAAACTTCGCCACAACCACTTAGTGCAAATGCTTTCACTCTGCTTAAAACGATTGAAACTTTGCGTGGGTGAACTAAAACAATATAAACTACATTACTATAATCCCTTTAGGAGTACTCTAAATGTGTGTCTAACGGTGTTTTTATTTGCTCTCTTTATGGATTTATATTGTCTGCCCAGCATTGCATCCATATCGATGAAAAAGAGTCTTTAAATCTCGTTTACTTTAATATATATACGAGAATATTGATTTATAAAAACAGGTCCCTAACTGTTGTTAATAAAACATAAAAGGCTAATTTTAAAATCCTAGCTTGGGATTATAGAGACTGGGAAAGTGTAGTATACCACATAACATACCTTAGACGTAACTAAAATTATAATATTCAGTACATACATAAACAAGTGTCCATTCAAATATTAAGATATATTCATGAAATAAGTGTAAAATAATCAGATCAGGACAGATGGGGATCCGTGATCTTTACCTATAGGGAAAACAGGTGTAATATGTATGTATACAGGGGTGGCGCATTCAAAACGGTCAGTATGGGAAAATCTGAAACTATAAGAGATACAAAAATTTGTTCTTAGGAACCATGTCACCGATTTTGATAAAAAGAAAAAACTGCATTCATACTTTCTTTGAAAAAAACAACTGTATCCACTGCGGGAATCGAACCCGGTTGCTTAAAAAAAATAAACTTGCCCTTTTCACTTTTTCTTTTTAAATACGGATTGTGCAGGGCCTTAAGCTATAAATATCTCTATGAAACATGTTGTCGAAAATGAATAAAATGCATTGTTTTGGCATACTTTAGTTTATCATAGTATGTTGGTTTACATACACCATTACAATATTCAACAGACATGTAAAATTGTCACTATTGCTGTTTTGTAGTTTTGTACTTCCCAACTTGTTACATACACCATATCATGTGGCATTAGCATTGCATTAATCCTTTAAGGAGGTTTTGTTATCTACAGTAATCAAAAACTAACAATCTATTGAAAAGTCCACTTAAAGTGACGTGTTTAAACCATATTAGAAAAATTTCTTGTGGGATTACGTTAAGGATGTATTTTACAAAACAAGCTATAATAATAATAATAATAATAATAAACATTTATTTCGGACAACAAAAGATCCATACATTAGAAAAAATGATAATGATAAATAAAATTGAAATTAATAATAATAATACGATACAAAATGTTAGTATTACTTACTGTCTATGTGTTAGTACTTATATTCTATTCTGTACTCGAACATCTGGCGAGTGGTACTGGGTTTGCACTTCTACCCAATGTGCGAGCACAGGCGAGTCGACCTTGTGGCTTATTATTTTCCAGAATGCCGTTGGAGCTCCACCTGATTCTGTCCATTATTGACGCTACTTTTTTACGAATTATCGCATAAAAGTCATTTGTGCGATACTCTGCAAACATGGACGACGCGCTACAAAAACGCGGCAGACCCAACAGCATTCTGAAAATATTATTATATTGGATACGCAGAGCATTGAAAGATTTTTGAGCATATGCTATCCAAAGACTACTGGCGTAAAATGACTGGCAGAAGGCCTTAAAGAGGGCTATTTTCACCTGTTCGCTGCTACGAGCGAATCTACGGAGCAGCATGTTCCCCCTCATCGCCAACGCTCTACGCTCCCTTTCCATATCCATATCATCTTTTAAATCACTCGTCACAATATGTCCTAGATATTTAAACTGATTAACACGATCAAGTTCATATGTACAAAGTTTAATGGGTGGAACATATTCAGGAGTCTTGCCCTTACTAGAGGAAAACCATGAAATTTGACTTTTCCGTATTATAGCGGAGCCCATGACTTTCAGCATAACTTTCACATACCTGTAATAATCTACGTAATGGGTTGACAGATGGACTCAGCAGCACCATGTCATCTGCGTAACTAATGTTATTGACATTAACACCGTCTACAGAACAACCGGCATGCATGCTACTGAGTTCACCTATCAAGTCATCCATGTAGAGATTAAAAAGCTTTGGTGAACTAAGACCGCCTTGTCGCACTCCACATTGCAACTTGTACGGATCTGATAGCTTATTACCCCATCTTACTTGATTTTGTCTGGTTTTCATACCAGTACCTAAAGACTTCAAGAAACTCGAAAGGTAGGTTAATGTTTTTAAGCTTCTCCCATAACCTTGGATACGAGACTAGGTCGAAAGCTTTTGACAAATCTAAGAAACATGCATATACTGGGGTGTTTCTATCCGTATAATACTTCACGGTATGCTTGAGACTTAGTATAGCGCTTTCAGTAGATAAATTTGGCCTGAAACCAAACTGCGCATCATGAAGGTGTAGGTATTTATCTAACTGTTTCTCAAGCAAACCGTCAAATATTTTAGCTATGATTGTAGCAAGCGATATCGGCCTGTAATTATTTTTATCTGATATGTCTCCTGTTTTGTTTTTTAACCACGGGTACGACCACGGTTTTCATGAAGTCCTCAGGCAGATACGAGTGAGATAAACAAAATGTATATAACATAGAAAGCACTCGAGGGAGGCGAACACCTGCATGTAAGATATGCTCTATACTGAGCCCATCGTGCCCTGGCGATTTCCCACGTTTCATGCCCTTAACAATCCTGCGCACTTCACCTGCAGAAATAAAAGTTACACCAGATGCTCCGCCCTCGAGCACCTTCCCGTCATCCAACCCCTTGCACAACAGCGGCTGAACTGAAAAAACGTTCACTGAAAATGTTGGCAATACTCTTTGGCTGACTTACACCATCAACGCTCACAGGCAGGCCAGGTCTTGTATTAAGCTTACTAGTCTCTTTCCAAAACTTACTAAAATTTTTATTCTTATACTCAGTTGCCAGGATATCCATTTTTATTTGCTCCTGATTTTTTAAGCACCATTTCAATTTACCTTTAAAGATAGCCCGACTTCTTTTCATAAGTTCAAATAAGTTACCAGTGAAGGACCTAAAAGTAGCAATAAAGTCAATTGTAACGCAAATTCACCACATGAAAATACAAAATTCAATAGTAAGATCGTTACCTAAACGTGTTGAATATTGTATTGAAAACAACGGAGGTCACTTAAAAAAACCTACTATGATAAACTAAAGTATGCCAAAACAATGAATTTTATTCATTTAGGACACCATGTTTCATAGAGACATTTACAGCTTAAGACCTGCACAATCGATATTTAAAAAGAAAAAGTGAAAAGGAACAATTTATTTTTTCAAAGCAACCGGGTTCGATTGCCGTACAGGATACAGTTGTTTTTTTCAAAGAAAGTATGAATGCAGTTTTTCTTTTTATCAAAATCGGTGACATGGTTCCTAAGAACAAATCTTCAGATCTCTTATAGTTTCAGACTTTCCCATACTGACCGTTTTGAATGCGCCACCCTGTATAGATATGACATGACAAATACCTGCTGCACTTCCCTGACACCTCGTCCCTTACCATTCCCCAATCATGATGCTTTCACGTTTCTGCTGCAGGCTTCACGATGTACACGACGTGCGTGATCTGGCTGGCGTTCGTGCCGCTGTACTTCGGCACGGCGGCCCACGTGCCCCTGCGCGTCACCTCCATGGCCGTCACCATCTCGCTCAGCGCCAGCGTCACGCTCGTCTGCCTCTTTCGCGCCCAAGGTAATGGGCTGACAACCCCTGAGATTGAACTGGCTTCTTTTGGCTACTTTTTTTAAAGGGATTACGGGTTATTTCTTTTTGGATGCTGGGCATACCACGTTCGTTTCATTGAAATAAGTGATATTTTTGGGGTATTCTGGAAAAGAGTGTCGTTAGGAGTATAATAATACAATGAAACGAACATGATATGCCAGGATCGGGAAAAATGAAAATTAATGCTTCGTGTTTTCTCCCCTAAAGGTAAACTGGCATGATGTGTATGTATTAAAATAAGCTGACAGTATTTAAAGTTTGCTTGTATTGACGACTGACGATGTATTTGATAATCAATTTGGGGTAAATAAGACCCCTAGTGAACTGTCAACTCGATGCTAGCATGTCAAAAGAACCTATTGAACAATATATATATGCAGTATCACACAAACCTATTGAATAGCATAGGCGTAAATAATATTCAGGTGATTCAAAGATCAAAAATGACATACTGTTCCAAACAAAAAACTTTTAACAACTTCCTGAACAAGAAGGTACAAGAGTGTTTGCTTATGCGCGCTACGTCTCAGAAATGATGTCGCGGCAAACCCTCGTCTCGGCTGTCCAAACAATTCCAAGATCTGTTTGTTGTTTGGCAATGAGGTGGAACATTCCAAAGTCACGCCCGCTACATCCGGAAAACAAGCACAGACTACAAATCTCTGGAATTTATTATTTTATTTATGTTGTGAGTTCGTTTATTTATGTACACTGTTTATGGAGTTGTTTCTAGAAATTATGGTGTTTATTAAAAAGCATTTTACTACTTAAGGTTACTTTTAGTAATAAGTAGCTTATTTGAAAAATATTTTACTTACTACTTTTGTTTTACTACTTTTTATTTTCTGTAAATATTTGCCTAATTTTCTTTAAATATTTTATCCAATTGAAATACTTATATGCTATTCCATTCTTATAAACTGGACAATTAGTTTATTGAATTTTTGCTATAGGTACAAATAACATAAAGTACGCGCACCAAATTAGACGTTTTACTTGAAGTTCATACATTAAAATATATTATTGGCTGGCTGAGAATGTTGCAGCCGCCGCAGGTTAGTGCGCCATGCACAAGCCCATTGACAGATACGATCTGAATCAAACGATTCAACCGATGTTTCATTTGTAAGCTATCATGTGTGTGTGTGTGTGTGTGTGTGTGTGTGTGTGTGTCTGTTAATAAATGTCTTCTATTTTATTCTATTATATTATTATTCAATATACTAAGGAGGCTCTCGTTGCAGCTGTACATAATCCTGATCCGGCCGGAGCGCAACGTCCGCCAGAGCATGATGCCCATGCGGTACAGCTGCAAGCCGCAGCCGCTGCACGTCACCCAACGTAAGACTGCTCTTAATGGATATCTTAGAATAGGAGATCCCCTGCTAACAGGGACGTAAAAAGAAAACCTACTAGCTGCTGTTTTTTCCAGCATGTCGTAGATGGTGATTAAAAGTCACTGGAATTTAGAGAGATGCGCTAGTAATTGATAACCAATTTTTCACATGACATCATGGCACTATTATTCATAGTATCTTAGTTAAAATTAAATTAATAACAACTTTGGAATATAAAAAAAGTTGAAAGTTATTATCTTGAAAACAGTCCCTATCGAAAC